>JAHZNI010001622.1:0-18956 GCA_027744415.1 Seira ritae | reverse complement strand
TAGGTTCTTCTCTAAATGGATCACACTGCAGAAGCGGATGCAACATTCACAATAACACGGGTACCAAACCAAAACCAAATGCACCAACCTAAGTATCAATGGTACCATATAGACGCTCAATTAAAAATCAAACAGACTGTTACTGATTACGGAATATTTTTCTAGAATTTTTAAAAATCATAATAAACCAATCAAACTATATGTCCTTACCGTTTTAAATTCCTCTATCTCTATTCTTGAGCGAAACTTTATGATTTTTATCCTGATACGATTTTATGACGGATTAGTCGATGGTCGATTTCGAGTCAAACAATTGACCATGAGCTTAGATTAGGTGGTTTCGTAATCGATAATCGTTGGGCACACGATTGACGATTATTCTAAAAATTCACAGTCACATGTCAGGGAATTAATGTATGATGTATGATAAACGGACCTCACTAAATGGTCGTTACCATTCCAAACTCCGCTGTCAAAAGCGTTCAGCTGTCAAAAAGTCTACGAAATAATTAAGTACAGAAGTGTAGACAGCAGAATAATCATTCATAAAAACTGCACTAACTACTACTGTAACCGATTAGCTAATTATAATTTTTAAAAAAAAACACGATTTTTGTCCTCCAAAAGCGATCACATCACCACGAGATTTGAGATAATGAGGGAGCTATCTCGCAATGAAGAAAACACAACAAGGTGATTTATGATGATTTTTTAAAATGTATTAAATACGCAAATGTTACGCACGTAGTATATTTTTGCAAGAACCAATGCAATGTGTTCTAATGCATTGTATTGTATTCATTTCATTTATGATGAATGAAAGGCTTTTTCCTCGAAAAATTGGAATATGATTGTGAATTGTGAACGTGCGTGTGATATGGTATGGTGTGAGTTGAAGAACCATCATCATCGCATCATCTGATTTTTTTTGTATCGGGTAGTAGTATGCTGAGAAGCGGCTGCAAGCTGAAGAAGGCTGAGCAAGGAGCCAAAAAAGGAAGAACGATCCACATCAGTCCAGAAAATACATATGGGTTGCCTTTCTATTCGTTTTCATGGCTGATATTCAATGCATTTTTGGCCAACGAAGTTAGAGGAAAAGTTGCGCAAATTTTGACCATCATATAGCTACGTTTGCCACGTAAGTTTAAAATATTTTCATTCCTGCTTCGTTTAAATTCAATGCAAAGATTTCTTCTCAGTGGGTTTGTTCGTTATACTTTATACTGGACTTATATTATTGCAGTGTGTTTGTTCATTTACTATAACGAATTCCAATTTCCAATCCATTATATATTTGAAAAAAAATATTGTAGGAAAGACCACAAACAAAACCACTGACCAACTGTCGTCTGTTCAAGTGCTAATAATGAATGAACACATCACGAACACGCGGACGCAGAACATAAAATAAGCTTCGCATATTATTATGATTGCATTGCAGCTATCTGATGTTATAATATGATATTATGGCATAATTGATAATATAATCAAGTTTCGAAGTTTCTAAATACGGACTGATTCAGATAGGATAGGAATTTGAAAATGCGTATGGTTTAATCATTTTTTTTATTTACATGCTTTGTGAAAAAGGTTGGGACGCGATCCGCGGATCGGACTTTTAGAAGCGGAGCGGGGGAGCTAGGTGCGGGATTTGTTTTTGTTTGTTGGTTGTGTTGTAGTCTGCCTGCCACGTACTACAGCTGCTATCTATCAAATGCAATGAGAACCACCTGAAGTAGTTTCACTTTCCGGATTCTCTTCCATCCATTCGCATTCGTCCACATGAAACGAGATCGCGATATATATCGGTGGTAACGTTATAAGGTATACAGTCAACGTATACATAATGATGTACTATGCATGGAATGGCAATACAGATAATGCTAATTCTATTTCTCGTTGACTCGGGGTGGTTTGTTTTCAAAAATCAAGAAGAAATACAATATCGTTCCCCATTATGTTCATTCGTATTCATTCATCATATCGCCATTTCCCTAATAGACTTTGAATAAAGTAATTTACTATTTTTGGAAAATTGAATGGCTTGATTAGGGAAAGTCGAAGATTAAGGCATTAAAGCAAATTAAAAAAGAGAGGAGTTGGAGAAGCCTAACGAAGCCTGTTGGGTTATTCGGATTGACTGATTTCGATTACACGGTGGAACTGTGTTTGTTATGATCTTTACAAGACAAAAATATTTAAGTGCGATAGAAAACAAGGAAAGGTAAAAATTCACCTAGTTAAATAATTTAAATAAATAATAAAGCAAACTAAAAAAATTATTATTTGCGTGGCCTTTAGCCTTTGGCTGTAGTAGTAGTAGTAGTGTACCCTCTCGGACTAGTAATTTGTTATTGTGTTGCCTATTGCGCGTGGCGCTACGATTTTCACTTTGGTTAGAATATTAATCTAAATTGGATTATTGTTTAGATCTGTAAGGGTTACAACAAAACAAACAGTTAAATTAAATTGCATCTTATTAGTCATTAGTTGGAGTTGGGCACTATTGACACTTGATGTTGATCTTGCACATTTTACTGCATTTGTTAAAATTGTCGTGCTTCGTACTGGTGAAACTGTTGAAATTTTGATCTTGTTGATTGAATAATATACTGTGTACGGTATTCCTTCGCTTTCACCTAACAAATTATGTCGAAAAGGTATGTTATCATTGATTATTGTTATATAATTCGTTTTACAGATATTGGAACGCTTGGTGTGTAGCTAACGTGGTCTCCGGTTAGGCTAAGCATTTGGGATCAGTCGGACGATAACTTTCAGCTGCTCTGTTCATCTGGAACACGGATTGGACATAATAAACGAAGAGAGAGTGTCTATCGCATTTGGGCGTTACAAACGAGCTTGAGGATAATCGGTTTCTAATCAGAAACTTCAACAAACTCATCGCTTCAAACGACTTTAAATCTCGGATTCTGTTTTGTAGATAGGTCAAAATGGCGGACGAATTCGATGTGGATGCCATGTTAGAGGCTGCCTATGTGAGCAAATCGGTGAGTCAAGATAACTTCTTAATTTCAAATCATTGCTCTTTAATTTTTCAGCGTCGGATCTATGATTCTAATTTTTTATTCGATTCCTAAGATTACTCCATACTGATATTGCATAATGTTACGACCGATGCAGGATTGCAAAAATGTGGCGTTTCATATAGTATTGATCATTGATCAGTGTTTTCATGTTACGTTACGTACGACTATTTAATGGTTCAATGCTGGACAATAGGATGGTTCAATGCCATTTGCGTATTTTGACGCCTCGCTGGTCACAAATCTTAAATGATTGAAATTAGACGGATTAATTTTTTTTGAGAACGACGAAATGTAGCTAGAGTAATAGGCGTCACCATCTTGTTTTTGATTGTTTCGAATAGTCATATTTCATTTGCGAAATATTTTGTATTAAGCCAACTGATGCATTGAAACTTTTTTAGCTGGGTTTTGTCTTCATCTGTTGATAAATGGAATGGATGAATAACGTGCATTGTAAATGCCATCATCATGTGACGCATACATTGTATTTCTAGTGTGAAGTAAATTGGTGTAGATGAAGAATTGGGCCGACGGTTTCAAATATGCTACGGTTTGTGATATCAGCGAAGTTCGGGTACATATTTGAATTTATGACGAATTCCTTTCTTTTCAGTTAAGTTATAGCTCAACACTATTCATGAATTTGTTTCAATTTGTTCAAACTAGTTTGCCGTTTTTATTTGTTGGAGCTACTACATCAATTCCAAGAAATCATTTAGAACAGTATCCGATACGGTTGTCATTGTATGCTTTCAGGTGTAACGCACGACCAGAATATGTTCCATCTACCTTGACGGTCCACACACGCAGTCGGCAGGCAGTTGTTGTTACCCGATTGTCGATTAAAATGTTTAACTAAACTGCGTCATTTCTAATTTACCTACTTGACTTTCTAAACAAAGTTTGACTAAATCCATGTTCAATGTTGCATTATTTCCTAAGTATGTTTTAGATTCACTCTCTGCAATCAAGGCAGTTCGCAATATGCGATGGGATCGTGTTGGTTTTAATGACTGCTCTTCGTACCTTTGTTTGAGGAAGTATAGTGAAATGGGATCATTATTTATCTTATAAAAATCAATCTTGAGTAATGAAAATTTAATTGATAGATCATCGTTGCCTTCGACTTGTTCGATAAGTCATCCAAACGTGGAAGGAGTTAGGCAATCATTGTAATTTATAAGCATTATGATTCTTGGATATGTTACTGATTAAGCTTTTGACATCTTGCAGACACGATTGTCTGATTTGCAAATAATTGCTTCCCCCGACTTCAATTCTTCATCAAGCAAAACAGCAGTTGACCTGAGTTTCGGATCAAGCAGGTAGAAGCACGTCGACTTTTACATTCGAGGTGAGTGCTATCGTTGCGGCGGAGTCCCCGTCTTTGTCTTCTATTGTGGAGCATTCTGCGTCCTCCACTGAACTGATATCCAGATTTCCGATTGTATCCTCTTCGAGAATTGAAGAGGCGATATAAAGTTTACTGGGATTTTATTTTTAAAAAGGCTTTGTTGGCAAAAGTTATTCACTTCAGTGTCTCTATTCAAATCCATTTGTAGTAATGTAGTAAATTGCAAATAGTATACTTATTATAAATTAATGTTTATGGAGACACCTCTGCAAAGAACAAGTTAATTGCTCGGAAATAAGTGCATGCAACTTTTTCTCTGAAAACTTGGCTTTGTGGAATGTGCTTTGTTTATAATGTCATTTGGATGGATGGCTATTTTTAAAAATTCATCAAATTCAGAACTTCAATCACTTTTATAAGTTAGTTACAATGAAAGCCATCCTGCACTGGCGCTACCGGTTCCAGTTCTGCTAATTTCTTTAGAAAAGTTGTTGAATTCATAATATGTAAAACGTAGTGTCAGTAGAGCCAAACCCTTTCGATTTTTGAAGGATTAACAAATGTCTGTATATCTTTCCAGATGTTGTCAGTCAGAGCAAACCCTTCTTTTAATTCTACTACGCCAAAAATAATTTAATCATGACGGGTAGTTGATTGGTTTTCATCTATGGTAAGTTTCCCTACTTTGTCTGGACACAAATAACCTCTTGAAGCAGACCGAAGAAAATAGTGAGAATAGAAATCTGAACATATTTTGACATAAAGCTATTCGGTCTGCTTTTTTTGCTACAAATGTTAGGGAACTGCGAGTCATTTTATATTGCGACTTTGGAAGAAGGCAACGATGATCAAGTAGATTCATAGGTTTGTTATTTAAACATGTGTGTGATGTTTTATATGATCCCATTTCGTGGTTGGTTGGTAAAATTTTTCTGTTGGTTATCATTTGATTGCATTGTGATATATGCCTTGCCTCTAGGTGCTTAGGTGGCGTTCAGAGAGAACCGATTGGCTCCAGAGAGAGATGTTATGGCATCGAATCGAATGATGCGCGAGGAGCGCTGATCAAGAAGCGTTAATTTTTATGCATTTAGAGAGGTTACAGAATGTTTGTATCAATATGATTCTAATGCTTGATTTTTTTTTTTTTTTTGTTCCTGTCAACCTGAAATAATCCCATCCTTCGAATATCCTATTCGTACCTATCCTTATAATACCGGTCATTCACGGGACGACTTCACTTCTCATGGTTTGCCTTGCTGATTATAAATGTTCCTTCTGATGTTCAGGCTGATTCTGGCTCGAGAGAAAACGGCTCTTCCTATTCTAACGGATCTGGACGTATAAAGTAAGACGGATTTAAGTTTTTGTATATTCCCATTCCCAGGTTTTAAGGACTACAATACAAGTAGATAATTTTTATTTAACTACGAAATTAATTTGCAATTGCTTATGATGTTTTAGAGAAAAGGATTATGATTCTAAAAAGGATCGCGACAGGGATCGTAGACGAAGCCGCAGTCGTGATCGCGAAAAGAGGCGCAGGAGCAGAAGCCGAGACCGAGGAGATCGTGATCCCCGTGATCGTCACGGACGAAGTGGGAGCCGAGAAAAGAAACGTAGTCGGAGCCAAGAGCGTGAAAGAGATCGTGGCGAAAAGATTCGAAAACGAAGCCGTAGTAGGAGTAAGGACAGGCATAGGAGACGTCGGTCAAAATCTAAGGAAAGACGAAAGAGTCGGAGCAGGTCGAAGGAGCGAATTAGGCGGTCAAGGACTCCTCCAAGGCTAAAACTCGGTCCTAGAAGGCGAAGTTCGAGAACGCCGACGAAAGAAGATGCACCGTTGACTCCAGAGGAACGTGATGCGAGGACTGTATTCTGTATGCAATTAAGTCAGAGGGTTAGAGCCAGAGACCTGGAAGATTTCTTCTCGTCAGTAGGAAAAGTCCGAGACGTGAGAATGATTACTTGTAACAAAACACGAAGATTCAAGGGTATTGCGTATGTAGAATTCGGCGAAATTGATTCGGTGGCGTTGGTGAGATACTACATCTTAGATGTTTGTATTTTTTATTTTAGCCATGCAATCTTTTATACGTGTCATTTGCCACTTACAGGCTCTTGGGTTGAATGGACAGAAGTTAATGGGTATTCCCATTATTGTCCAACCATCACAAGCTGAGAAGAATAGGGCTGGCCAAGTTACGAAGCCTGGAGCAATAGCGTCGGCGATGGCCACACCCAGTCCTGGACCAATGAAGTTGTATATAGGATCACTTCATTTCAATATTACGGAAGATATGTTAAGGGGTATATTTGAACCATTCGGACGAGTCGATGAAATAATATTGATGAAGGACCATGATACGGGTCGTTCAAAGGGATTTGGATTTATAACGGTGAGTACCTACAAACATATCACTTCTTGTTTACGATATGGATGTATATGTAAATTAATTTGAGGAGGAAAAGTTAATTATTTGTATGTGTTTTCTGTCAGTTTCACGAAGGTGAGGATGCAAAGCGCGCGATGGAACAGCTAAATGGGTTTGAAATCGCTGGTAGACCTATGAAGGTAGGATATGTTACTGAAAAATCCGAAAATACTTATCACAACCCGCAGAATTACTTAGACACTGATGAAATGGACCGCGCCGGAGTCAATCTTGGAGTAACTGGAAGATTACAACTGATGGCCAAGTTGGCTGAAGGTAATATTACTCAAACATCTTAACCTCATGTAACATGTCTTCTGACCACAAAAATGTTTGATTTCAATAATGACATTCAAATATATCCTTTTATCATTCCTAAAATTTTGTATTTGTAGGTACGGATCTAAAGCTTCCCGAAGCTGCTGCAACTGCATTGAATATGCAAACACATTTAAACTCTTCAGCGGCTGCTGCACCCACTGTTTCACAAACTCCTGTCGTTGCTCCTCCAATTGCCACCCAATGCTTCATGTTATCCAATATGTTTGATCCCTTGAAGTAAGTTCCATAGTCAAAATAAAATTCATTTTTTTAAAATTCGCCCATAAACATTAATTACATTAAAATTTAAAATTAAAATTATGTTTTCAATTTAGGGAGGCCGAAAACCCAAGCTTTGAGGTCGAACTAAAGGAAGAGGTTATCGAAGCTTGTTTAGAGATGATTCTAAGACCGAGCAAGAAACTTTAATTGTTCGGAATTGAAGAAAAGAGCATCGGTATATACGGTATATATAATATTAGTCTATCTATCTTATTTGTTTGTTGGCTACTACATAATATATTTCATTTGTCAAGTTATTTTAGTTTATATTTGTTTGAAATAGTAGGTGCGACAGCTTACGCTTTTGAATTCAAATTTGGTAAATAGATAGTAAATACATTTTATGTCGTTATTATTATTGATAACTATTAATCTGTGCACATAATTTGTACTATGTACGCATAGGTATGTATATTTTCCTGATAATCTAAATCTAATCTAAAAAATGTTTTCCATCCTCAGGGGGCTGGGTATTATTTTCCTTGATGTACTTAATGTGAAATTTGCTTAACCTGAGGCTTAAGAAATCGAAAAATAAGTTTGTTTTATTGAAATTATATTATAAAGATTATCCTGCCTTATTTAGAAGAGACTGCTAAATGCGTCACTTTTGTATAAAGAGTAATTATAACAATTTAATTCTTACTAAGTTGTTGCAAAACTTCTCACTTGTTTAAGCTGTTTAAGTTTAAGTTCTTATTCCAATTCATGCCTGCCTATATCTTTCTAAAATATTTTAGAAAATTAAGACGACAGCGACATATCCGTAAAATAAAAATCAACAAATTCATAACTTGTGTTAGGACTGTTAGGAGAAAGACGTGTAAATAAAAAATTATTATTACCTGTGTACTATGTACATATAATTACAATTACTTGTAGCTCTGGAAGCGGAGGTCAAAAATGTTTAGTACCGGGTATTTATCCTTAGGTATCATCATTTTTTGGTTTTTAGCATCTTTAGAACGAACTTAATATTACTATCTTTGTAATTCTATCCTTTGCGGTAGGTTAGGATTGATTAAATCATTCAACTTGATTTTTGAAGATTTTATATCAGGCTAGTTGGATCTTGTTTCTTTTATATCCTTTATAATGTATTGCTGAAATTATTATTATTTCCAGAATCTGGTTTATGATGGAAATGTAATTAAAAAAGCTTGTACAATAAATAATCTTTTTCAAGAAACCGAGGCTCTAAAGTAGTTGGTGGCTTTATTTTCTGCAGCATGATAATAGTAATATTAGTTGCCATTCATTTTTACGACGGCTATTTTGGCAGCCCTATTGCATAGCTGTGAGAATTGTCGATTGGCACTATCCGGAGTTGACAAATTGATAGACTTAATTCATTATTAATTTAAAATCTTCAAAACAGTCGGAGACGCCAAAAATATTTTGAAGTAATTTTTGCACCGCGGTGCTGGTGCTAGGCCTTATTGCTTGGGCAGAATTAAGGTTGGAGCGGACGACGCATTGCGACGCACGACGACAAGCAGCACATAAAAATGCATTCGCTGCTCAATGGGGCATTGTGCTACATGCATCCAAATTCGAACTAATGCATGGCAAGGTATCCCACATACACATTACATGTAACTCCGCCAATTGCTTCGTCCAACATTCTTCGGTCGATTACGAGCGAACATTAAAGTTTCAGGATTTTAAATTTTGGAAAACTTTAATTAAGTTACTGTACAAAAATCAAAAAATGGTAAGGCCGATATTGCTAATAATTTTACATTTTTAAGAATATTTTGTGACAAAAAGTATCTACTATCTAGATCATAATTAAAATGTGACCGGCTGATAGTGAAATTTAATAGTTTAATTTAAACTTAAGCTAAATTATTTATTATTTATGAGCGAATGTGTTTGAACCTTGAACTGCGCTTGTGCTCTAGTTTTTATTAAGATTCGCTGGTCTTTTTAGTCGTTAGTTTGTTAAAGACATACTCGTGGATAGCTATTTGTTTATCGATATGCTCTAGTCTAAGTTGTGTTTGTTCAGTTATTGCCGACGACGTAATTATTCGAGATATCTTTTATCTAATTAAAAATTCATTTTTGTTGTTTAGCCTAGAGAAATCAAAGAGATCAAAGATTTTCTCCTCAAAGCTAGGAGGAAGGACGCCAAGAGTGTGAAGATAAAGAAGAACACCCAGAATGTCAAGTTCAAAGTTCGTTGTAGTAGATTCCTCTACACCTTGGTGATCACTGACAAGGAGAAAGCAGAAAAGCTGAAGCAGAGCCTTCCACCAGGTTTGTACTTCTTCACTAAACCAAACTTACCTTGCGAGAATTATATCGACGACTTCATGTCGTGATATGCTAACCGTTTACTGCTCGTGACACAGCTATATTATGTTTCCTTTGATTTTTACAGGTCTGCAGGTAAAGGAAAGGGCGTGAATGTACGACCTCTAGATAACTAAAACTGACAACTGTTTATTTACTGTTCAGCGATTCCGCGTTGTAATAATTAATGATGGAGTGAATAAACGGAGGTTGTTTTGTATTACATTTTAAGTGTTTCAATGAACTCTTTTATTATTTAAAATGTCAAACTACCTCATTCATTTAAAGCGACCGTGGAACTTTCGAAAGCGACCATATAATGATTTCTTATCAAGAATATTGAACATAGGAATTTCATTTATTTTTGTAGCTACAGTATATTCTCTACATCACATGACGGCGAATAGAATATTGATCGACAGCGCGTAGTTTTATTTAAGCAGTTGTTCCGTTACAACAGTGCATATCAAAACTAAAACTTCAGCTTTTGCTATCGACCAGAATCGTTCGGAACGCTAAGAATTTGAACTACGAAAAGGCAGACTAATTTAATTTGGCATTTGTATTGAAATACGACAGTACATAACAGAGCATAATTATTTTAAATTATTAAGAACCTTTCAGAATTGGAATCACTACTATTAAAAACTACCGATATCGATAAGTACATACTGGCATGTTGATTAAATATTTAAATTTAAATTAAGTCATAAGGTATAATTCAAAACCTAAATAGGAAATCGGGAAATCCACCAAACCAAGACATACTGTCTCGTACCCATTTACCCATTCATAGTGCTTCTGAAATGTTGAATAAGATCGAGCGACGCAAAAAATTAACAATATTTTGTAATGATTGTTGAGTCATGTTCAGGATTGTACAAAGGATGACATACAGTCTAAAATATTGCTACAGTTGACTTGATATATCTGAATTTTTACTTTTTATGTACGAAGTCTGAATTCAATTTCTGACATTGATTTTCTCAAAATTATGTCTGCCGGTTACCACTTGACTCTTGACTCATAACAATTAATAACTCGATCAGAAACATATTTTTTCATGTGCAATATTCATCTTTCACATAATGACGGATATATCCACCCACCGTGGTTTACAGTCTATTCTTATTGTGCTTGTAAAAATTAGGATATTGTAATGTTCAGCGTATTTAACGACGGGCAGTTGAAGTAGCCACGATTGTCATTACAATTTACTTATTTTAAATTTTCTGGAAGATAGCCGAAGTTTTTACGAAGTTGCTCCAAGAACAAAAACAGGAGAATTGTGTGGGGTCCAAGACGGACGAAGGCTGGGACAAATCCTTTGAAAAACCCACTTGGTCCCAGCTTGGCAGTGTAAAGAATAAGATGCCACATATTCTGCAAAAATTGAAGGACAACAAAAACTCAGAATGATAAATCAAAAGTTAAAAAAAGTTATATAAATACTATAATTATGAAAGTAGATAAAAAATAGGAACCTACCCTGAATTCTCCAGGCTTCGAATTCATTTGCCGTGTTTTTAAAACATCTAAAGGTTGAGTCATGAAAGTGGCACCAGCACCCTAACATCATCCAAATCACACTCATTAACTCAAACAATTATGCCGAGAGTCCACTTACTTAATGCATCAATATTCTTTTCTGTGTTCTGTTCTACTTACCGCACTTAGACTTGACAGGAAATGGGTCAACACATTATCGCTAAAATATCCCGTATCTAGGAGAATCACTTTTACTTGATCATAAAATGAAAGCTGCCCTATCGTTACAAAAATTGCACGAGTAGTAGCCGTTGAAGCACCAGAGAAGACTCGTGAAATGCCTTCTTCTTTCCATACTCGGAAGACCCCGTCAATAGCATGCTTGTAGCTAAATAAAAATCGCAATAATAGACACTATTGAATAATAGAGTATGTAACTTGTTCGGCCAAAGTAGAAAAAGAAAAATTCCTACGATCAACTACAACTATTGAATACTTTCCAAGTTCTGTACTCACTTTCTCCTCTTCTCAGGAGGGAGCTTAATGTCATTCTGCATCCTAACATTGATCATATCTCCAGGAGTACCTACAAATCCCCCAAATGCTCCACTGACACCTGCTAACCACACTTTTTGAAAAAATGTAATATCCTTGGCCCCTGGAGGTGTCAAAGCGTTTTTTCCGACCTGTCAGACAAATTAGGATATAAAACTTTTCTGAAAAATTAATTTCAAGAAAAAGGAAACCTCAATACAATGTGTACCTCGTATAACCCAAAACGCGTAGTAGAATAAGTTAACTGACGCAAGATGGATGCGGAAAGCCCAGAATATAAGGCCAAAAATCCCTGCTTCTTGACTATATGCACCGATTGGCCAACTATCGTTAGCCGCTTTCCTTCTTGTTGAGTTTGCATATGAACCTGTAAGAAATATTTATGCATTTTAATACCAACCGAGCTGACGTCAGTTAAAAACTGAAAAATAATCGACAAGATACAGATTAAATAATTTTTAAACCTTAAGAAGGTCCAATGGATGTGTGCAACAAGCAGCCATCGAAGATGCAAGTCCTCCAAAGTACCATCTTGACTTCCGCTTACTAGCGATGTCTTCAGCGGACATGATTTAGCTTTTTTGATGCCCCTTTCTGAAAAATCCAAAGCAGTTAAAAGTTGAAAACAGATTATTCAGCTATATAAGCTAATCACTAACTGATAAACACCATTTAATTAAGATCGCTACATTTTTGCCTTCACATCTAACAATAATATAATAAATAAAATTCCTTTCATTTTGTGTTAATAATTAATAAGAATAGAACCAGTTCATTTCCTTACATAACCGACCGGTCCGTTATAAATGGATCTATGACTCAACGTCTCTAACGTCTATTGATTAGGACTATTTAGATCTAAGGCGACTTGCGTGAACCACTTGCTAAGGATGCACATGCAGACATCCCAATCCCAACCACAACTTGACCCACCAACAACCAAGCTCACAGACCGACTTTGAACATGTGAATTCTATACTTGTTTGAAGGGAACCGAAAAAAGAATTGTGCAATAATTATCGATGATGATGTGGGATTTGTAGTATAGATGGATGTATAACGCGTTGAATTGATAGAGTGTAATTAATTTGATCTCTAGTTTAGTTCCCGTATCTTTCATCGTATATTATTTTGGTTCCCTTTTGCAAACACACATGCATGGATCAGATGCAATGCATGTGAGTTTCATAAAACCGATGAAATCATCTGGGATTCGCGTGTACCACCGTATTGTCGTCGTGAAGGGATTTTAATTTTCTTTCCTGCTGCTCCTGCTCAACTCAACAGCATCATCGCTCACCCAGCCACCTCACCTGCTGTCGTCGTACGGCAGTCTTTTTGCTCTCTTCACTTCATCATCTCATGCATTTTGTCATTGTCTTTTATTCCCTAGAAATGCTCGTTCACACGCAGCGCCTNTTTTGCTCTCTTCACTTCATCATCTCATGCATTTTGTCATTGTCTTTTATTCCCTAGAAATGCTCGTTCACACGCAGCGCCTATATGCAACCAACAAGACTTATCTGATGATGTCCGATGAATTAAGATATAGTCCTGACTTGGTCCTGACGGATAAAACGCCAATACATTATGTAGTTCATTTGCAAAAGAGCCACGCATAATGATCCGGTTATATGTATTATCATTGAATTATCGTAATCATGACATGACATGTGTCATCTTTCGCAACATTTTTAAAAACCTGGAAGGTGGTAAGGCATTCAAAAATCTTGTTGAAGTTGTTACTACTATAATATTATGCTCTGAGAGAGGGTTGTTCTACCACCAATTAAGACGAAAACATTTATGTCGTGCATAATGTATGCATAGATTACATTATAGAGACTACATCTAGTATAATACATTTGACTACTGAAAAAGGAAACTCTGAGAAATTCTATCATTGAAAAAAATGACATGAATTCATTTCGTTCTATTAATTTTAATTTTTGGGACTAGGTAAAATAGTCGTATATGCTAACGCCTTGTTTTAAATTAAAATTATTTGTTCAATATGCTTTTTAATACTTTCGTTTTTGCCTTATAGTAATATCAAATATAAGAATAAAAAACAGGCTTACCAATAAAGTGTGGCCGATATTAAATGGAAGGTATCACGCCTCCGAAGGTGAAAATATTAATGGAATTAATTCTGTTGTTTTACATCAAATAATGTGTAGTAGGTTCTAGATTTCTCACGCTGAACTTTAAACATTTATTAATTAATTGACTGTCGATTTTTATATTAAATACAGTCTTGGTTTAAATACGTATTGAAATTGATTTCAAAGGCTTTCCATTTGATTCAATCCAGTTGAAATATATTACGGTATTTATATAAATATATTTAAAATATATTCCAGTACGGTATTTCTGAAATATTTCAGAAAAAATAAAAATGTCTTCACTGTTACAAAAGGGCATGCAGGATAATGATAAGAAATAAGCATAAGTTGCGTTACGAAAGGCCCAATAAAGTGAGAAATTCTGGTTATTGAGGGATTTTGAATCAATGTAAGGGAAAAATCTATTGTTAATTGTTTTTATTTAGGACTTTTCAGAATTGTTTCAAGGTTTATAGCGAAACCATTACCTACCTACGCGTAACAGAAAAAAAGACACAAACACGTTCTGCATTACATAAAATTCGTAAGTTATTTCCTCAGCTTTTCGTAAAGTATGGAATAATATGCAATGTATTCCAATGGGATCCAATCCTTTACACATTATCTTTATCGATGTTCAATTTCTTACTTATGTAGGTACATAAATGCATTTTACACATGACATAAATAAGTTATGTGACTTCCACATAAACATGCATGTATAACTGAACATAAAAATGTCTGTTCAGCTCTGTTGAAAGATATTGATATTATGCTGGCCGGCTGCTGTATTGCTGAGCTGCCTAAAAAGTTCTTCATCCATTCCTTATCTATCCTATTGCCATTGCCACTTGTAGAGCACAAGGAGACCGAAACCGATTTCAAAAATTTCCATGAATTCTGCTTCTCACGAAAAATGACATGATGCATTGCATATTTTGATGTTACAGTTTTGTGATTCTATTTTGAACCTTGTAATTGACTGGTTGGTTGCGTTGGTTGGTGAAATGTGGCTCTTGTGGCTCCATGCTAGTGGGAAAGTAAGTTGATATGAAGCATTCTTTTGGACTGCTGCTTTGTTCTACCATGAATCAGCAACCCATCATTGTCATAAGTATTTAGCCGTCATTATTATATCATCAAAACAACAATGCATTGCATGCAGACAGATGGAAAGGAAAATGTCTCACATTAAAATGCATAACGCTTCACGATCTCACTTTAACTTTTAACGAACATCAGCCCCTAAACAATTAACTTCCAAGTTCCAACTTTAAAATGGTAGACTTTCACCCCCAAATTGGGAGTCTCAATGAACAATGGTGTCGAGGATGAGGATGAATGACTTTTGGCTAGGGGTAATGGAATTTTCTTTTTTCTACGTCGAGCATACCTGGTTCGGTGTATAGAATACATCAACAAAAATAGCCATAAATGGAAATGGAAGGATCAACCTTTTTGCGGAAATAATCTACCACAAAAATTTGGTAGATCCTATCCCTTGGTACTTGGTAGGCAGGTATCCTAAAAGAGTGCCCACCTGATCTACTCTGAATTTTAAGTTGAGGTACCGGAAGGCTCATGCTTCATTCACATTCGAATTTCAATTAATCTTAACGACCTAAATACGTAAAAGATTCTGATGCTTTCTGAGCTCTTAATGAACTTTATATGACCATGCATAGGTAACAGTAGATTTAATTGTCTGGTTGTTGCCTTTGGGGCTACGTGAGGCATCATGGTTGTTTTTCTGTAGTCTGCATTCTATTAATTTCGCATTTCTCTTTACAGTCGATTTTTTTCAAAACTAAGCCGGGTACTCCAACTAAACGTTAATGTCAATCTAAGTTTATTTTTTATTGCAGACTGGCGGAAAGAAACAGAAAAATTTTCTTATCTTCACATTACATAATACAAAAATACGCACTCCATGTAAGTGAATGATTCTGACAATTTTGAGTTACACGTTTCAGTCAAAGATTAAGATTTGTGATCAAAGTTATGGGTACAGCAAACAGGATATCTTAGCATATTGAATATGCATTCAAAGGGTGGGCTAACGCTAACAACCATTCTTATTCCGCGTGATAACAGTTGGGCAAGCTAAACAAAATGGTTCGTAGGTAAATTAAAAATCGCTCACGTACAAATAAAGGCAAGGTCTACCATTTTCTGTACTTTTACTGCATCATATTTTCACATTTTCATCATTTGCATCATTTCATACTTTGTACATTATAAATTAATCTTTCCTCGTGTCAATGTCCTTATCCTCGCGTTCGTATGCTTTTGTTATATTTACAAATGAGATAAGATAAGAATGCGCGACAGATGCAACAAACCTGCTCTAAATGGGTACCTTAATTGAATTAATTTACATACATACATGCGAGCCAAACAAAGCTAAAAAGCATTTCATTTGGAAGTCTCTTCTTCCCATTGCAGTTACTGCAAGTAAGAGAGTGAAAAAGAACTACCTGTACCTAAGTAGTAATCGCATCGTTCAATCTATCACGATTCTGCATTCAATTGAACGTTTATCCGTATGTGGTATTTACACCCAGAATAGTTCAAAGAATAAAATACGACGTAATAAATCCTTAATAAATCTATGAACGTAATAGATCAATAGTAAATACATGATATTTTTTATTGTTCATTCATAAAAATTAACGTTATTTCGTAACGAAAATGTCTCGTTCGACAACTTGGGAAGAGGTGGAACCTGAAATAAGGTCGAAGGTCTGTCGAACTACAAATCCCATTATGACAAAGGAAGAATTTGTGAAAGTTGGTCCTGGAAAGTGTTTTTTACCAAAGGATTTTTTGGAGCATTATGATTCGATTTTAAACTTTGAAGTTAGACCCAACGACATATGGCTTGCCTCTTTCATGAAAACCGGTAAAGTAATGATTATCAACTCCAGTTAGATTTTGTATTGTAAAATTGCAAATTGAATCCAAATATTTTGTTCAATGTTTAGGAACCACTTGGCTAAAAGAATTAGTCTGGCTCGTAATGAACGACTTGGACTTGGATAAAGCCATGCAGTCATCTTGCTACTCTCGTTTCCCAAACTTTGAGTATTGTAGTTGCATGCATTCAATTATTATTCAAAAACCAAATATATTTGCCTTTTTGAAAGCAGAATCATTTACGATTTAAATATTCTAGGAACTCTGCAACGGTTCCCCTTCTAAAGTCAAAACATCCTTATTCATGTCCATCATCCATGGAAATCCTGGCTGGATTGCCTGCTTCAGGTACCAGGCTAATTCATACCCACTTGCCATGGACGCTTTTACCAACGTCTATTCAACAGGAGTCCATAAAACCCAAAATTATTTACATAACGAGAAACCCATTGGATGTGGTGGTTTCCTACTTTCATCATCGAGTGCTTTTTGAGGGCTTCACAGGAACCATGGATGATTTTGTGGATTTGTTTGTGCATGACGCTGGTAGGTTTTAGTTAAAAATCGATAGTTTTTTTCATTTAAAACGTGACTTTATGAAATGTATCTATGTATTTGTTACAGTAAGATATGCTCCATTCTGGAACCACGTGCAAGATTTTTGGACAAGACGAAATCAGGCTAACGTTTTGTTCTTAACCTACGAAGAAATGAGTCAGGTGAAGCTGCTTAAAAATTAGTTATTTCATTTAAGTAAGTTATACGTTAGCCGGGGATGTTATTGTACATTGAGCTTTATTCAAACCCAATTATGTATGCAGGACTTGTCCTCCGCCGCCGAGAAAGTGTCTGCATTTTTGGGGAGAAAAATTGGAGATGATAAAAAGGAAAAGCTCATGGATCACTTAAGCTTTGAAAACATGAAAAGGAATCCAACCGTGAACCACGAAGCGTTAATTGGCAGATTTATTAATCAACATGGTGTACCGAGGCAATCAGATTTTATTCGGAAGGGGAAGATGAACGCGTGGAAGCAAGAACTATCTCTCGAAGCTTGTGACAAAATTCGCAGTTGGTATGTTCAAAACTGTATAAAAGGATTGTGGACGGATGCAGACACCGAAATGTTTGAAAATAAATAAGAGTACACCTTGACCACGGTTCCTAGTGTTCCTATTTGATTTGAATTATGCATTCCTGCAGAGAGTCTTCAATGTCAGTTCATTCAGTTGCCATAACATAACTATGACCATCCATTGCCCATGGTCAAGCCATACCACACTCATTAATTAATTAATTAGTCGGAGATAAAACTCTTGTTTATCTATTGGTAACGCTGATTTCGACGGAATCATTACTATGGAGTTACGAGACGGGGTGTAAGAGGCGTGGTAGAACTAAAATGCTCGTGAACTTTTGTTGTTATATTGACATGATTTACAACTTTGGGTATTAATATATGGTTGGAGTTACTGCGAGGGCATCTAAAATATTATCATATTATATTACCCTTTCCAAATGGTATTAAATTAATGATTCAAGAAGGGTAAAATTTATTTGTGATTCTACTTGTATTTACTGATTGATGTCTTAAAGATAACATTTAGTTAGAATGGAAAGAACCATAAAATACTTCCTGTAATTTGTCAGACCATTTGGTGAACCGTGAACGTACAGTAAGAATGAATTGTAACCGTAACTCATAACATTTGACGGTTTTACGTATACATACAGTTCATATTACGTATTCGTAGGTGACGTGTTTTGTATAGATGATATTGTACATTAGTAGAATTGGTAAAATGTGCATACATTATGTTAAAAAATTATATTCATAAAATCATTTACGTTTCTAAACTATAAACGTTTAGGTACAATTTGATAAAGTCGAACAAAAAGCAGAAAAATTTCAACTTAGATATTAGGTCATTAAAAGTTAAGAAAGCTTATGATTTAATCGAAATGCTTTTAGCCAGAAGTGTCATTGATTTTTAAAAAGCTCATTAAAATACATGAGCATTTTGACCTCGGGTATCAATTAGCCCCGAGTATCTTGGAGCGTCATTCCTCTGCTTTGGTACGCAATTTGGTATGGAATGGGACCATTTTGCAGTTTTCCCGCAATGCAGAACCTGGCAATTAAACAAAA
>JAHZNI010001621.1:0-13990 GCA_027744415.1 Seira ritae | reverse complement strand
GCTAGCATCATCATGAATTACATGCTGCCTCCTTACAAACATAGTAGTCTTCTATGCAAAATCATTTGGCCGTAACTTTTTTCCAGCAACTATTGACGGCCTAATTCCTTCAGATTCATGATCAGGAGGTCCGAATTGGCTATAAATCATATATCTTATGCCTAGATGAGACTAACATGTGGGGAGGTTCCCGTGTCAGTCTCTTCGTTACATAGTAATTATGCATATTACGAGATTCGTTCTTTTGGAAGCCGCAAAGAATCTTGACACTGATCTGGTCACTTCGTGAACCTCTTCACTTCTCATGATAGTGATAATGACGACGCTGATTTGATGGCAGAAAATTAATGCCAAAAGGGAAAATGTCCATTTTTAGAATTTCAATTTTGATCAGCGTGTCAAGTTTGTCCGCAAAATAAAAGTAGGGATGGATGAGCGAGCTAGACAAGATATACATAATATTATTTTGTATCACTCATTTGTAAACTAGAAATCTCAAGAGCTGTAAAATAGTAAATAAGTACATAATGTGGTCTAGTGTGACTTTACAAATTTGAGAAATATTTTACGACATCCGATATGGTCCTTCAGGGCACTCATTCACCAAATTGTACTAAACTTGAACTCAAAGGTGATTGTGATGATGATGATGGTGGGGGTGAGAACAAGAGAAAATATGTTAATCATAATTTACGATCATGTATGAATACATATGAATGCATGAATAAAATATATTTCATTTGTAAATTTTAAATAGCTGGAAAAAATTGAGTTTGTACTAACATATATTTACAATGTATGCGTGTAAATGTAAAAATTTTCTGATCTTGTAGCTAGCTGGTAACAATTTATTGTCCTTTTTACATTTTTGCACCTATTTTCGTCCTGACATTGCATTGTTCTCCTCGCAGAGAAAGATGTAAACTTATTTATGACTTTGTTCATTCAGCTATATTTGTTTATCTGTGACATTGCATTTGTGATGCGATGCGATGTGAAGACTGACCTTTGGCTGAAATCACATTGTTCACATCATTCACTTGCGTAAGTTGTAAGATTTTAAAGGAATATTGTCCGGTTAAGGGTTGCGTGTCCTTAATTCTTTGTAAAATATTTAGCTTGACCTCTAGAACACTTCTGTGCTGATTACATTCATTCAATCTGATTTAATCCCGAGTAATAAAGAAGAATTTATCATCGTCTATTTCGGTGTGACTTTGAGATAACTAAATGCTATACTGCATTTGGGCAAACTCATCTTGTGTTGGTTGGGTGAAGAATTCCTTCCAAATTAGACTTCCAAAAAAGATGGAATGATGACATTGAGCAAAAGTAGTCAAAGTGCAATTTGAACTTGAAATTTTCCCTTTATCTGTTCATTTCAGTTTGATTGCATTTTGTGTGTCATCATCATCGTCATCCTCCTCAAAAAAATACGAGGAATTCTATCTATGATCGTGGCTTTGTCAAAGTCTGATGTATTCGCAGTATTCAACATATGTGGTACAATGTGTTTTTTACTCAGTAGGTACATATGAACATAATGTGTGATCCCTAGATGTATTTCATTGTCAGCGTCTGAAATCATTAAATCTAATATTCCCCTTTTGACATTGTTCGCTCAGCACGGAACGCTAATTGAAAAAAAATCTAAAAAATATTAACAATGCACATGCATAATATTGAAGATTCATCCATCATCAGACGACTGCAAATTTGCAAATCATGAACAAATTTTTGCAAGTAAAATGACCTACAAGTTTGTGGAAGCTATAAAAATTCCTTTTAGCAAAAGGTTATCTTTTAATCACTCTTCCCCTGACAATCTTGTCTCTTCAGCACTTTATCATTTTATCACCTCTTAATTTGATAAATGAAGACGTGTATCTTGTACTTGAGAATCACGGAGATGTAACGATCATATTATTCTTCTGCAGAAACTAAATTTACAGCTTCCTTGATTGCAATTTTCCGTTGATTGGTCAACTTGTTTGATTTTCACTCAAATATAGTGACTAATGATCAATCCAAATCCAGTGACGGATTGGATAAGTAAAAGGGTATATTAAAATTTACTGATCTTACTTTTAATTTACTCATATTAAACTTCCAGACTTAAGCTTAATTAAGCTTGTTATTCTCTCCAAAATTTAAGGTCAATGAGCAATGCAACAAAGACTAAAGAGGTGCATCTGTTAGTAGTCTTTCATAATCAGTTAATTTTATTAAAATAGTAATCGAAACATAGGTTAGCTTAAATTAAATGTTTGCTGGATCACGGGCGTCCTTGATTTTTCGTTAAAATTGAGTTTAATTAGTTGTATTCAAAACCAATCATGACAATAAAGAAAATGTCAGTTGCAGAGAACCAGATTTTTGTCTGTAGTCTCTACGGCTTTTACCGAAACCTAGCAGCGCGTGTATTTGCACTGCACGGCTGCAAGATTTTCTGAACTCTTTCAAACTATGTATGTAATTCTGAAATTTATAAAAATGCATAACGGATTGTATAACGTGCACTTTATTTGATCGTGACATTTAATTCATTCTAGTTCACGTTCAGACCCAATCTGATTCAATTTCTTCGTCCCGTCCCATTTTCTCTTTGTCAGGAATGCCCTGATAATGAATGAGTTTTTTACGATTTGTCAACATTAACAATCTCAATATTATGCAAATTTGAAATATAGCATAGCACCAACCTATACGTCGGTCTGGCCAAGTCAGGTGTCACTCTGCTGAAAAGTTGGATCTTCTTTTACGAGCATACGAAAGCAGGCCATATCGTCAATACTTCATAATTTATATTTATTTTCGCAATCTGTAAATATTGATGAGATGTGCACATGTGCATGTTCATAGAACTACATATATGCACTTGACAAAGTCAAGAATAATTTGAAAATTGCAAATATGCCTTGTCTGAAATTTTGCCAAGAAATGAAACAAAAATATATTATCATGCATTATGTGTTTAGCTAAGCAGTTGGCCATGTATTGGTTACCATTGTGATGTGATTACGTTTTTTTTCTCCTCTTCGATGATATAATGATTTTTAAGAGAGTCATAAGGCCTAATGATATGTTGGCATATGGGCTCGTTGAAGCACCAAAACTTCCAACATTCATCATAATTACTTTGAATACAAGTACATATGCGCACGGTGCCCATGGAGTGGAGTGTAGAGCATATCATTTTTCATCATATAACATTCATTCTTAGCATTATCAACAATATCATCATCATCACCAGAGTCGAATGTGTGATAATTCGCAAAACACTTGAAGAGAAAATAATTGTTTGCTTATGCATAATATGCGTGCACATTCACGCAATTTTCAGGGGATATGGGTGATCCTGAAAAGGATAAATTTCCTTTAATGGAATATGCAAATCAAACATAAAAATGGGTGGAATTTTGTAGCAAAAGACAATAGTTTTGGGGTCTGCTCAAGCTTGAAGATTATTTTCACGAAAAGGATTTACCATTTGAACAAGATGCTACATAGCTAAAGTCATTTTAAGCGTTCAGTTTGAGCACTTCCACTTAATTCATAGCTATTATGGATCCCATCAAAAATGCTTGCACATTTCTTCGCAGAAGAAATTATGTATTATAATGAGTGCGTACACCATTATCTAACATAATTTATTGTGATAATTTAACCGCATTCCGTGGAGCCACTCAGTGAAAATATTTGACATTTATTTGGCAAACATTCCATTCTTGAGATGGGAGACCTCTGAGATAATGTGCTCGATGAAATTACATTATTCACGCGAAAACAGGATCTTATTATAACACTATCTTTATACGTCCTTTGTTTAAACTGCAGATTTATAATTTCAGCAGTTTAATTTATGGCGATTGACAATGCAAATGAAGAAGAAACAGTTGACTTTAGAGAGAGAGAAAATAGCAAATAAAACATTTATTATTTAGCGAAAGAATCTTTTTTTACTGGCAAATTAAAAAAAACTAATTAAGTATTTTGACTGAGTTTGATTCTTCATTGGCACTGGAATTAGTGGATTGCATGGTCATCCTCCAAAAACAAAAAAAAAGTTAACAGTGTAGATCATACTTTCAAGAATACTTTATGCGTCAGGGGAATGCGAGAAAGATATTGCAACCTTGCAATTAAAAATGGTTCGGATATTCATCAGGTACCGCAAAAAAGGTGATACACCACAGCAGCTGCAGAAGCATCAGAAACTAAAGTAGCACTTGCATAGGCAACTGGCTGGGCCTGGACTTGCTGAATGTATTGAACAGGTTGTTGTTGAATTTTATATGCTGGCGACCTATAAGACAAATAATTTATTTTTTTACAATTCGAAGTAATCAAATATTGACCATAATTACATTTTTAAATTAATTTAAACTTTTACAATTACCCATGCAAGGTAGAGTAAGCAACCGCTGAAGCTCCAGTCTTGATTGTAGTTGGAATAGCAACTGGAGCTGTTTGTTGAGCAACGGTGAGATACTCCGTGGAAGGGTATTGAACTGGAACGTAAACAGGTTGATAGACAGTTTTTACCACTTCTTTAACAGCAACAGGTGCAGGCTCAACAGTCACAATTGGAGCAACTTGCTTTTCCTGGACATAGATAATCTTCTCCGGCTTTTTTGAGTCTGGGTAAACGGGGGCATTGTAATTTGTTACTGTGTTTCTGGGTGGAGAAGAATACGAATCTTCCGAAACTTCAGGAGCAGAATAACTCGCTAAAGGAGAGGATAGAGTGGATCTGAAACAACAACATTAACCATCAATGTAAAATCATATTTTAAAACGATGGAATTAATTCCATCTTAAAGACATTATAATGTCTTTAAAAACATTTCTTACTTTCCACGAATTTCAGTCAAAAGGCTTCGTAAAAGATCTCGAATTTCTGAACTGCTACTATCTCCACTTGAATAAGAATCAATTTTTTGAACCACCGGCGTAGTCAAGGCCACTGCCGGAGAAATCGTTTTCGTGTATGTTGGGGTGATGCTAATTGTTTCCACTTTTGTCACAGGGCTCTTTAGAATTTCTACTGAGGGTGTGAGAGTGAAAGGGGTGAGGACCGTGGGAAGATTTCCACAGTGAGCGCTGAGTATCAGAACTGAAAATGCTGTGAGTCGCAACATCTGTAAAATTAATTGAAATAAATTTTACATTCTCCAGTTTCCATGCAGTCACAAGTACATACCTAATTAAGATCACTAAAAGTTTACCTTGATGTTTGGAATGGTAAACTTTATCCTCTGAAAAGCACGTCACTTTTAAAACTTCAAACTTAAACCCGGGGTTTTACCTCTGGCCTATAGCTCCAGCTTTGACAAATTTTCAATTAAGCTGTTTAAAAGAATAAGACGTGACAGCAGGTCTTGTTAGTAGTTCACACCCCATATCACACAAGAAAATGAGAGCTAATCAAGTCATGATCATTTAATTTATATTTTTTCCAAATTAGTCACATATTATATTGTCTACCTTATTACGAGCATTGATATCAATCCATTCTACTATTTAGGCGGAAGCCCTATACAATGATATTGCTCTGCTACTACTATTGCTGCTGCTCTCAACTCATTTTTTATGTGGAATCTCACAATCAATTTAATCTGAAGCATTTTAACAATATCAATATCAATAATGTTCTCCGATGATATGATGACCATTGTTGCACATAACATCATCTAATGCATTGTCGTTCTCATGTTTTGGCACAAGGGCCAAGACAAATTGCGATTTATTACTTTTTGCGACATTTCTTCCCTCTAAAAAGAATGTTGACGCCGACATCTTATCTACATCATAGGACGACGACGCCATGCTCCAAGCAAGATCACATTAAAAATTGAAAAATAATTTAATATTACGAGCAACAAGAGCTAGAAAGCATGCATATTGCATATATATTTTCTACAAGGCGAAGGTGAACTCTTCAAAAACAAGTGATTGATATAGTTCAATCCACTTTGAAGGGGCAATAATATTGAATAATATCAGAAAGAGCATGTTCTCATCTGGTAAACAGAGGTAGCCAAGAAAACAAGCCTGTAATTGTAGAAACGATAAGGTGGATGAAAATGACAATGAATTATTAAATGCATATGATTCATGCATGCGTATTCACTTATTTCGGTAGGTGAGATACGAGCATTGTTTAACAGTTGTTATTTTTTAGACTCTTCTCTGATTATCCACTTATTGCTACGCCTAAATAATAAATTGTGTAAACAAGTAGGGACCTTTAAGAGGCACATGACATTTCTAACGAAAAAGGGTGTATGCTGGGCTGGGATGGAATGGATTGAATAATAATGGAATAACATATTGTTTGAATTATGCAAATTAATTTTGGGGGTTTATTATTACAGGGACTTTGTCACTAGACAGGGTTGGCTATTTCTTTGTTAAGACATTGTGACAGAGTTATTAAAAAAATACTATGATTTGACCTTTAAAACCTGCGGACACTTTCCAGAGCAGTGAAAAGGCACAAAATATTATTCTACTTTTTAATTTAATTTTGATTCTTGAGTAATTCAGATAAACTTTTTAATGGAGTTTGACTTTTATGCAGATAAGAAATTGTCAAAGTGACGCTTATCATGGCACATGTCAAAACATTTGCAAACCCTACTCTATCATAACATTTTTATTCAAATCCATAAGTGATAAACCATTAAAAATTAGGTATTATGTATTTTTCCACCTTGCACAACAAGCCTACCTGATTACATGAAAACCATTTTGTTTTTATTACATTAGCCATGTAATGTCCTAAACACTACTTTTGATACACTTGATGCAACGCTATCATGTTATGAATTGAACAATAAAATTTGATTGTTTCTCCTTATTATTCCCATATCTTCTAAAAAAATCCCTACACCTTCTTCTTCATCATCTAATGAAATCGTACGAACCTTTCTCAATTTGATCTGCAATCTTCATCTGATCTCCTGATACTCAAAGTGTTTCTATAGCAGGTCCTCTAGAAATGCAAATTTTTACACGTTACGACTATTCGTCTAGGCACCCTAGTTTTGTGCGTAAATGATGATGCCTGCTCCTTTGTTTTTTTTGCAATGGATCAAATTCCTTCTTGAGATTTTTTTCTTGTCAAGTTAGGCCGGCCATGCAGTAGTGCTTGCTCCCCTCTCGGGCTTGCTCTTCACCACCGTCATAATATGCATAATATTTCGCAAAAGAAACACCGCACAACGAAAACCACCTGCATTATTTTCGCCTTACGCCTGCCTTGCCATCATGCCGACGTCCCTCGTGGGGACAAGGGCACTCAAGTCAACTTGAATTGTTAGATTCGAATTGCTTCCATTTTTTTCTTTTCAGAGTCATGCATATGTCGCAACAATTTTCTTAGTCAAATTTCACTAAAATAAGAAGCTTATTCGAGGCAAACTAATTTCTTCTTATTAATTAAAATGTGCGATAATAAATATACATGCATAAGAAATTAATTATGCATGCATACATAAATGTATGATCAATAAAATAGGAATAATCTTTTTTTCTCGATATGAATCAAACCCGTTTCTCCCAAAATGTTTATTGGTAAATGTAAATATGAATACAAAAAATAAATATAGGTGGATATGGATGCATATTTTTCAGAATTTATAATTAGATCATTATTCATTTTCTAAATCAGATTTTTTGGGGGAATGCATTGCATTAGAATTAAGTACTACTATTACTGTTATCATCATGGGACAGAATAGTTAGCGCTTTACAAGATATTTTTGATGGTGATGCGATGTGATGCGCCATGATTATGATCAGGCAGGCATGAAGAATTTTTATTTCAGGGAATAAATTTTTTTTTTCATTGAAAAAGTGGACTTTACGAAACATCATTTTGTTTACGATGGGTACAAATACCACCTGCGTCCGTAATGAAGTGTCAAAATGGCATAAAATGGGCCCTGTTATCATCATAGATACTCATCTACAAATCCATTTTGACGACATGTGTCCCCTCTTCGTGAATTGCAATAATTGCAATGCAAAGGTTATGTTATGGGGCAGTTGCTATGCCGCAACTTACATAAATCTATTAAGATATCTCTTCGATTGAGTTGCTTATATTTTTGCAAAGAAAATTCAGAGAAATAAATTGCGCACACAGAGAAACATAAATTGCAATATTGCAAATATCTGTGTGACGTGCATATGATCATAAAGAATTCGCGAATCTCAAGTTTGCAAAAAAATCTGCTAACGAGCGAAGCTAAAATAAATGTATTAATTCAGCAATTTATATTTTTCTGACATTTCGCATGCACTTTGCCATTTTCCAAGTGACGAAATCGTAAACAAGGAGCGAAATGAAAATGTTAAGGTTAAAATAGTTAATTTTCTAAAAAAAAATATGATTGATTGATCTGCTGTTGTTTACGTTCGTAATTAGGATTTAGTGGAAAATGACTGCGTAAACTGGCAAAGTACATTTATGGTAATGTCCTAGCTTTCCTTGCTTATCATCATCAGCGCATAAAGTCACCAGAATCTTGAATAATCCGGATTACCTCTGCTCCTGTAAAGGGCTTCTAGTTTATTAATCGACTTTACCGCAAACCGAGCAGCAGCAGCAGAACTACTAAATCATATCAGTCCAATTGAATATGAATCTGGCTCTAAGGAACAAGTGGAATGACATAAATATTCTTATTCAGCTAGAAATGATGTCATCAAAACAAAGAAAAATATGTATTCTGGGGTGCTGATGCTACGCTGCAGGCAGGCCGCGCGGTTGCAACTGCATTCAATAGATATTTTTTGTCGTGTGCCATAGCTGTCAAATCCTTCATTTTTTATTTTCATTATAATTATGAAAAGGGTCAGAAAAAGAAAAGGATTTGATATGCAGTAGCACTACACTTTACTAACGACATGACTCATTTCATTTCATTCATGCGCAATTTTTTTTTTGAAAAAGTTGAAATTGGCTAAAAAAGAAGTTGACAGAATAGAAACATTTTAATTTTTGATGAGATGATAATAATAATAATCGCTATGATGGGGTCAGAAATGTTTGTACAATATTTACTTGTGCAAAAGGATTGCAGAAGCAAGGCGAGAAAACATGTCGCTTTATGGGAGACACATGTAATTATGTTTGAATTGAATAGGGCGAAGAAAAAAAGATGAGTCAATGTCAACTGTCACAAGGAGGGTTGAACATGCTGAATATGGGGCGGGCAAGAAGGTGTCTCAGGTTTCAATGGAAATGATTCCCTGCAGAGATTTCTCTCTACATTCAAGAGCAAAATGTTAAAATGTTGTCCTGCAAACTTTTTAATTCAATTTGTTCAGCTCCCGCCGGGTATACAAGGGATTATAATTGTTTTTGTAAAGAGATAAGACTAAAAAGGGCGTTAATAATTTAATTTTTCATTAGGAAATAACTTTGTTTTCGTTCTAGATTATCTAGTGAGCTTTAAGTGTAGGTCAGCCAGTGCCAAGAGCGCAGTGCAGTGCAGGGCTGAATAAATTATTTTAGGTACGTCATTATAGTCAAAATACAACCATCATCAATTCTATAATTTCTTCTAGAGAAGTTAGCTTGTCCACGTGGTTCGTTCGATTCGAGTTCAAGATGCACTTCATCTGTTGGAATTTTTGTTGGCAGTTGGAGAGCATTAGGAGGCCAGCCAAATTTAATAATGCTGTCCTCCTCCCCGCATTTTTTCTCTCGCTAAATTGGCGACAAGAATTTTTATTTGAAATTGCCAACAATCATAAAAGAAATGCCTGATTGCATGCGATGGTTGCGATGATAGTGTGCGGTATGTTGTCGCAAAATGGCATGATTTGGATTCAAACGGTTTTCTTAATTAGCCAAAAATAAACAATCATATCCCATTTTATCAGAAACAATACGAATATTATTTTGCTTTTATTTGCCATGCTCCAATTTTGACATACTCGCGTGGTCGCACGCGATCAAATCCTGATTGCATAGTTACGTAAAAATTAAATCAAGATTTTCTTGGCTCATCAGAAATTCGGAAAATGCAGGACACAATCAAAAAACAATCAAAAACAAGAGAGTTTATTACGCAATGGCATGGATTTTTTGAGTCATAAAATATGTATCACTTCGCATCTATACTATAATTGCAAATGGAAATAGAATGTCCTCGGATTCGAGATTTTAAACTGAGATGCACTTGTGTGCATTGTTTTAGTATAATTTATGAGCTTAAAGTCTTATCATTTAATAGGATCAAAGAATCAATTCAGATTGATCTAGAATCGACATCCCCTAAAAAATAATTTTCTCGATATTTGCATTGTTGGGAAAGTAAAGGTTATTGTTCGACAAGGTTACGATCATGACTATGACCAATGGGCGGATCGGGGGCGAATTGAAACGAAATTGTAAATTAATTGCTTACGATTTTAGAATGGGGTGGAGTGACCATCATATAAATGAAATACTTCGTGACTTCTTGAAATATCACTCTAAAAAGCCGAAGGAATAATAAAAAGTCCGATGATGAATTTGGTGCCAACTGCCACCTAAATAATTATCTGCAGATTAACGCAGATAGAACGCCAGCGCACGTTGACCTACCATGCCATGTCATAGTCATTATATGATGATATGTATGTATGGGACGTTAAAGTGGTTGCTGCGATTGCATGAATCCATGTGACAAAATTTTAGATAAAATCAAAATGACAATTTTTCACTATTTTGGACTCGATGTGATATAATGTTGATGACTCATAAAGTGCATTTCGCTAAAGTTTTGACATTTTGCAAGAGGAATGAGTATATTTACATGCATACATACCTGTCATGTCATGTCCTACGAGGCGAAGAGTGAAGTGACAATAATGCAATACGCAGCAGTGCCACTCTATCGTCCGTCCGTCCGCCAACGCCAAAATATTTTTCGAAACCTTGATAGAGATCAAGTTGCGTTTTTGCAATTTTATCGTTTTTGGCCATCTTATAAATCAAGTATAATGATTATCACATAGGTTTGCAAAAAAATGATGATGTTGTTGAATGCTGATGCACTTGCATTTTTTTCTCCACTCGATCTTGACACAATGTGCAATGTGCAGTGATGATAATGGTATCAAATTACATCTGCTGCATAATTGTCTTTAGTGTGTGGGGCACTCCGGGGCTCCTCTGATTAGTATTGAGTCATTGATTATCATTGTCACTTTACATTTGCAAAACCCATTAAGCTGGGATGACATGAATGCGTAAGGAGCAAGAACAAAAAACGACAAACTTGACAAAGTGGAATGCATCTAGCATTGCATTGTAATTGCTTTTTTATGCATCTAATTGTCCCTGAGGAGAGCATACTTAATTAACCATTGACCCTATAGGATTCCATCACTTGTGCCTCTAGAACTGCACATAACTTTGTCACTCCAACAATACCAAATTGGATCATCACTAAATTGCATTGTTTCGAATACGCAAATGAGTGTACTTAGTTTTTTGTATGAACTTGATTATCGACCTGTAATAAATCTTGAGAAATGAATAAGATGAACTCTAGAGACGCCATACATTTTTCAAATTGCATTTATATGGTAAACAAAGAAGATGAGTAATCTTACAACATCTTAGGCATAACTCTAAAATGTAGAAATGATGCATTTTTTATGCAAAAGCTTGTTTTGCAATTCCGTCTTGCTTTTTTGGTAAAAATACAATTCGTTCCATTTTCCATTATTTCGCCCCACCATTTATCATTAATTAGTTGTAATTTGGTACGAATTCAACAAGGGTAGTAACAATAGTGATGAGACGCTTAAAGCGTTACCAGCAGAACAAGAGACTCCCTTTGACTTGGATTTCTTTGCAGAGATCAGTAGATGAGAATGAATGACAGCAAAGGCGACACAAGGTTGGGCTCTTTAAGAAAAATTCACTTTTTATCTTGATAACATTGCAAACATTCGTAGCATGCTTCACAATGGTGATACATATAATGACTTTTGAAGCAAGCTTTTCTGAAGAAATAAATGCATTATGATCTACATATTGTAGATCTTGCAACAAAAAATTGGCTAAAGGATTGAAGGTTACACCTCATCCTAATTTGATTATATATGATAAATTAGAAACGCTCTAATTTGAGAAGTAGATAATGGAATAATGACATTTTCAAAAGGGAGAATAAGAACTTAACCTTTGAATTCATATGCACATATTACATGTTGGGATCCTCAGGCGGTATATTTTCTTTATCGCGATCGTCTTCTTCGGCTACCTCATCCAAGTGAAGAACGGGAGGGGTATAATCTCGTCCGCATTTCGATCCTGGACTGTATGCGATTCTTCGCCTCATCAAAGAAATCCGACGCTCGCTCATGTGCTCCTCTTTTGCCTGAAGGTCGGTATAACGAGTCCTGAGGAATGAAAAGTGAGTAAATAAAATAAAATTGCTTATTTTACAAAATAGTCATGATTGCTCGATAAAATGACTACATGCTACTGTTTCTAGCCTACCTCCACAACCGGTTCTGCTCCGCAAACAAATTCACACTCTCCTCACGCATTTGCTCCTTTTCACGTATGAGCCTTTGGACTTGTTCCTTAAGTTCTGAATTTTCTATTTCAAGTATTTGCTTATCTATTTCAAGCTCGCGAATCCTTTTCAATAGGGCTTTAGAAGACGCACGTACAGTTGGAGGATCGGGAGCATCGGACAATGCCGAGCTGGAGCTATCACAGGTTTCTTCCTCATTAGAAGATTCCAAGCCTTTGAAACGGACCTTACTCTTTCCTGCTTTATCTTCACGGATACGACCTTGAGCCTGGACCTTCTGAGTTTCCTTTTCCTCATTTATATTCTGTACAGACGACGGCTTCAAACACGGTTTTTGATCTATACCGTCCATAGCACGAAACGTGATTACGTTTGAAGCAATCGCTGAATTATAAAGAACGTGGAGGGTGGAATCTGCCATGACAGGGTCAGGATTCACATTCACGATCATTCGAATGTGGGTAGAGGATGTAAAGAAGCTTTTGAAAATGTGAGTTAGCTTGCTCTCGCGGAACGGAATGGTTTCTAACATCATATTTCCACTTCTCTGCTTCTCCCGCAGGATGCGAATCACTTTGAGCAAAACTGTTAGGGAAGCGTTAATGGTTCCTGATTCTTTCAAACGCACTCCTTCGTTCTCGGTTTGATGAACACGCTCCATGCCCGCCAAGTCACAGAAAGTCATTCTGAAAAAATAATATCACTTGCATTTAAGGAATAATTCCTTTAAAAATAACACAAAATACAAACCTGTGAACATTTTTCGGATAAGGTGTGAGACTTTCACCAATCCCTATGGTCACGATCCGGATAGTGAAGAAGGAATGAGAGCGACTAGAGTGCTGGTTCATTTGAGTTGCGGCAAACTGTAGATTCTTTCTTCCAGCTTGAAAGATTTTAAACGTCTCTTCATCGGAAAGAACCTGAATCTCTGTTAAATCTATAAACAACAAAGGAGGTAAACTTTTTAACGATGCACAATCCTGCAAAATTACAAAATTGTAATTGTTTTTTAATTAAAATGGAGATTTATTTTACCCCTGATATAAACAAAACCATCTTTGTCCTGCGAGAGCTTAAGTTCCTTCCTCCGTTTCTTTGTTCCAATATGGACAGTTTCAAGAAGATCATAGACTCTTTCGTTGTACAACTCAGCAAAAGAAACCCAGACAGAGTACAACATTGTATTTGCGTACAATGCGTAATTCCTTTCATCGAATGGACTGGCTAGCAAATTGCAGAATAAAATTAGTCTAGTCGCTAATTAATCTTTTGTTATAATAACAGGAACCAAACAAATATTTTTAAAAATGAATAAGTATGGCGTGTCCCAGAAATAGGGCAAGGAAGTATAATATATCGTAATTTATTTGCAAAACTAGTTCTTCTCTAACTGACTTCAGAAAAAAAAACTACAGGAAAAATTGAGTAAAAGTGAA
>JAHZNI010001620.1:0-11369 GCA_027744415.1 Seira ritae | reverse complement strand
TGTTAGGCTGGCTGAAAAGAGCCAAGATCTGCATTGTCCAGCTTCGTAATTATAAATTATAAATCCCAAGTTAAATAGATACGTGGCAGATTTAATTTTAGACTCCTTTCTGATTTACAAATATTTTATGACGCATTTATGATGATTTGATCGGTTTGCTATAAAACGTTCACCCATATATGATTATCGTGACTAGTGACATTCTGTTTACGGAGAACAATAAATCATTTGCCATTGGTTTATGAAAAATAGTATGCAAATCATATAAAATCGCTTTCTCAAGTTCAAAATATCTTAAAACGTTGACATTGTAGAATTTAGAATACTCCTCTCAAATTTTTAGCAAATATTCTCCACCTTCTTGTACATGTTTTTTGCTACCAAATTGGAATACAGATAAGTATCTTGATTAAAAATTCCATGCTCGAGTGAATAATACGTAGTAGGAACACAAGATTCGGCTTGGCTTTATATAAAGTAAAAGTCGCATTATTATCAAAGAGAAAGAGACGAGACAGAATGGAGCTCTTGAGATTGCAATGCTTCTTGACCAGACCACACCGGGCCTTTCATCCCTATCTTCTTCGATATGAGTTTAATTGTGATCACGAATTTTCATGACACAAACATTTCGCACGAAATGAAGAAGCTAAGAAATGGATGGATGAATGTATGCAGCAGCGTTCATGAACCTTCGCAGAATTACATAATCCTCATGATTGCATTGTTTCATGCCATTTTATTATGTAACATTAGGCATCTTAATAAGGTCCATCATTGGTTTTCATATAGCTGTAAAAAAGATTCTGATGGTGCACCCACGACGAAAAATAATTGCATTTTTGGGATTATCAAAAATGCAAGATATGTTTTTTTTATTTTCGGAATAAAATTGTGAGTGAGCATGTTTCTTTCTTTAATTTCAGTATTATTCCTTCACTATGTCGTACAATGGAGGACTCGAGGATCCCCAAAACTGGCCATTTTCTGTGCGCTACACGGCATCACCCTACAGGAAATCAAAATTTCCGGTGGATACAACCGTCAAATCCGCAGTGTCTAGTAGGGAGAATCTACCTATGCACGCATCATCATCTACAGATTCACAACATCTTCAGTTTCAACAGCAACAATCAAGTCAGCAACATCAGCAGCAGTGGTTGCCTAATACGAGCCATGAGAATAATGACTCTGTGACCGCCGCCGCATCTTCATATCATCACCGTGCCTTAGTACAAAGTAGTGGTTCAGGTGTAATTAATACGGGTGGATTATTAATGAACAGGAGCGGTGGGAATGTGACGACATCCTCATCATCCTCAACTCCGACTCCATCTTCGCAAAATCTTGGTGCCCTGTTCCCGTTACACCAAGTGGTTCCTCACCATCAAGCCAATCAACCTTTGTTTGCTCAAGCTCTAGTTAATTACCATAATACACAGAATAACAGTAATCATAGTGGTCTAATTAATGGTAATAGCAATTTTCGCCAACATCTTCATAATCACCATCAAAGACAATTACAGTTTCAAAAGGGGCTTGGAGGAGGAGGAGGTGGGGTTGGGGTTCATGGGCCTGGTAGGTTAGCAGGTAACAGTAGTGGTTTGTCTTTTGAAAATGCCCATCTACATCATCAGTACCAGAATCATCAAGAAAGGCAGAGAATTTTGCAACAGAGGTTGCTCATTAATAGTGCAAATCTACCAGGAGCTCATGGACATCCCCATTCGTTTATGGTGAATAGTGGTGTGGGTGTGAAACCTTCAGGTGGAGGAGTGGGTGTGAAAAGCTCACTTCCAGATCATCATCATTATGGACTTCCTCTTTCGGCTGGAGGCAGTGTTCCTGGGGGAATTGCTGGGGCACAGATTCTTCAAAGACAAGGAAATAATTTGGGGAATGCGCAGATGAGACAGGGAAACCCGGTCTGGCATCTTTTATCTGAAAATAAGGACTTGGATAAGGTATGTAGATTCTTTGCTGGTTCTCTTCCAATCATTTATTTCAAAGGTTTAACACGATTGAAAAAAAATTAGTAATATTCATTAACGCCCACTCTTTCAGCAGTATAAAGTTAGGTTGAAAAAGACGATTTTTTATTATAAAAAATATAAAGCCCATTCAAGCAACTCCCCCACATTATTTCATAAGAATCATGCCATGATCTTTAGATAAGTAAGGGAAAATGATAAGCCTACTTGAAGCACAAATAAATAGTGGTGTCAGCATAATTCATGCTACAATTTTTCTCGTTCAAAATAAAAGTACAATTTTTTCATTTCCCTGCAACACCAGCAATTCCATTTTTTACTCACCGGTCCTCAGTCTCAGTTTTAGATAAAATGCAGGAAAGCCTAAATCTGATTGAGCCTGACATAGAAATCACGACAAAAATCAATGCCAATAATTTGCCAAAGCTTCTGCTCCTAATCTAGATTTAGAATTTCTCAATCTGCAAAAATTCTAATGGATTCATGATAAATACCTACTCATTAGAATGGAATACCTACACACTTGTTCTGAATAGATAGAGTAAATGAATGAAAGAATCAAAAAGTATTTCGTATGATTGCTACTTCATCTCAAAAATAGTACGCAATTGAGGATGAATCCAATTTTTAAGAAATTAAGTGGAATATCGTGCCTAAATAAAATCCTTCCTCTCATAACTCGAATCACGCAAAAAGTTCTGATTTTTTTGTTCTGTACATTATAAAATATTATTTCGTTGTTACGTTCTGAATAAATATTGTTCATTTTTGGTAACGCATTACAAATCTGAACCAGGTACATTGTCTGTTTCACAAAACGAACGACGCACGTACGAGTGATGAAATGCATTTATAAGGATTCCACAATTTTCTTTAAGAGGTCTACCTCTAACATTATTGGGTTGCTTTTCTTACCTATTCAATTCATTTTGATATTTTTTTTCTGATTTTGAGCGGAGGAATGAAAGTGCAGATAATAATGTCAGCTCACGTTTTTCCAGCTATCTAATAATGCGCTTCAGCATGCATGCGATCGGAAGAAAATGAAGTAATAAATAAATCTTGACGTTGACGGAGAATGTTTAAGAAAAGTAGAATCGTTCGACTCTGATGTGGAAAGTAGAAAATCTTTTCTTGAGAATCTTACCTTAAGTCTAAAATACAAATACACATTACATATTTGCATTGTACCTCCCACGGAAGGAAAGACAAATCGATGCAAAAAATGCCTGCGGTTCCAGGTTTGTTCACCTGTGAACCCCCAACAAAGAAGTCAAAGAGCGAGAGTTTTCTTGCAATAAGTAATCGCCTGCACGCGTGTGCAAGACGATTACTTTTATTGGAATTTTTTAATGCTGGACTAAACCCATGAGTCGAGTCTCTGCGATCAAGACGGAATTCCATTCCATCATAAGATCTCTGCATGCATTAACCATAAAAGACACCATGCCATATTGCACTAGCGAGTTTGGAACACACAAGAAGAAAAACAATAAGTACTTAACTTATGATGACGTTCAATATGGATGTGGGATTTATAAATGCATTTGTAAGTAATTACCTGTGTAACGTCAAAATTAAATGACTGCCTCTTCACTAGAAGCAAGAAGGGTATTAAAACGCAAATTATTTAGAGCCATATTTAGAGCAACCTTAATTATACGATAGTTTACTTGAATTCAAATTAAGCTTTTCAATGCATTTTATACTTATTTCAAGTCCAAAACAGAATGAACTAATTAAATATTTTAAATGGATTTTAAATGGTATCATTTTAAATGGTACTATAGAAAGGGCGATTTTGATCAGGTAAGGGATATGTTAGCCATCCATCATCTCATCTAAGTCCACTTCAAATGACCCGGAGAGTAAATGGTAATGGCAGTGATGGCGACTATTACTGTCCCAATCGTAAACATCACGATCACGGCGAAGGACTGGATGATGACCTTCAGCACCTCAAAGATCTGACGAATTATGCCGGGAAGCACATATATGAATAGTGCAAGTAGTACCAGTTGGCCAGAGGTCATATTAGTGGTTAGGCCCGATGCCTTTTCGCACATGTCCAAAACCATTTCCTTTACTGATTGAAATCTGGCTAGGTCCATGTCTGGTGCAAGCAAATATAGAAATGTAAAACATCAGAATTGCGAAGAATTTGGTAGACCTCAGGGTGACTATCTATGAGAAATAACATACTGTAGGGGAATTGGCTTCACAGAAAGCAACGAATCGATGAATTCCTAACGTTTGCCGGTTCCAATCCTAATAAAAGTCGTTTCCCTCTCTAACAGAAGACCTTTCAGACTGCTCTTTAATAATTAATGAGATTGGTCTAATCTTTCGACCGATACATACTTGCAAAAAGCGATATGCTTACCTATGAATGCAAGTCACATCGACAAAGAGTCAGGAAAAATCAAATTGTTGAGGTTTTGGATTTATTTTATTTAGAGATCTTTTTCCATATGTAATGTAATGTAATGGCTCTATATTATGATTTACACTGTTTCAATAGTGAATCCATTCACATCAATGTTTTTAAAAACCCCACTGACAGCAACTTAGTCTTTCTAACTTAATTCTAATTTTGTCCTTCTTTGTTCTTTCTAATTAATCGAGAATAATCATCGTGAGTTAGTTATTCATGAAGATTAGGGTAGAAGCATTTTCCATCGACGAAAAATATTGATTTTACATGCGGAATGGCTCTATTAATTACCAAAAGCCTGACAAATGTCAATGTCAGGAAATATGGCATATGGGAAAAAATGAAGGGCTGGAGCTGGATCCATATCGTACAACTATCGTTGCCACTCCACAACATTTTTCCAGCTTTCAAATTACATCCATCCACTTTTGCGTCATTTTATTTTGGAAAATTTCTAAAGGAAAAAGGGGGAAAGGGTGGAATGGAGAGGCTTAAGCACGCAACACAAATACCTAGTATGTACTTAGAAATTATGAAAATTAATGCATTTATCTACCCCATAAAGAACCAATAATGATAGGAATCGTGCCTTTTACACGTGAGTAAGCCAATATTGTATTGAGGGTGTCCACTGGAAAATGCAAGCTCTTGGAAGCTTTGTAGTGAATATAGATAGATCGATAAATACGAAGCGCTTTGATATGGATACGATACGATAGGGAATGCTACAAAATAGCAACATTTGAAAATAAAAAAAAAATATGCGCACTGATCATTTACATGTGTGCGTGCACAGCATGGTCGCATCTTATTACCGATGATGCATATTTACCTGTAAGGATTACAGAATAAAATGCAAGGAAGCGTCATTCTCGCAGTTGTGATTGTGAGTCGACAGAAGAATTATGCAAAGCCAAAACCAAACCACAGATTATTATAATAACTACAGCGGTACGATTCTTTCTTCTTCTTGATTGCAAAAAATTATTGGAATAATATATTTATTCAGTTTTTCTTTAGAAATACCTGAAACCTTGAAAGCACGTGTATATTAGCTAAATCAGTGATTCGACTGATCCAGGCCAGGTAGCATTTCTATATCCAATTTGTAATAAATAATGGAACAGCACGAAATTCTAAGGTTGTAAGCAAGCGATGCTTTTGCTGGAAGCCTTACATTCTCGTGGGCACAATTCGACCACTTTTCCAGCTCGCTTGATTCGGTTGATAACTCCGTTCCAGACAGGGGCACACGCCAAATGCCAACTTTGTTTTCTTAAGTACAAAGGTACATACAAACAACAAGCAAAATGCATTAATTGCATACTAATATTTCATGCACAGTCATAGGCTTTATAGTTTCCTGGATTTGTGTTATTGCCTCGATTACTTTTTATCGGCTCGCGACATGGTTATTTTTAGCCTGAAGAAAATAATAATATGTATCCATTTTGTTTTCTTCCGAATAGTATGGATAATTGAAGGAGTTATCTTTCACAGACCGTTTTATTAAGAAAGGTGCTGGTTACATAGCTGGGAAGGAATTCAACTACCAATGCACTGCATTACCATTACTATAGTCTATTTTTTCCTTCTTACTCATTTTCCCATTACATATTGCCATTTGGGATTGTCAAAACGTGCAATAAAAAGATTGGCGTATTAGTTTGTGTTCGTGCATTAATAATGGTGGAATAGGATCGTTATAGTTTTGAAAGCTTTTATGCTTTGGAACCGACCAACAGTAAAAAAAGTGCATTCTGTCATGGTCTGGTCTGCAATGATCATGATCACATCGAGTTTAAGAGTTCCTTTGACTCCCTCTCTGTAGTAAAAAATTGCATTATATTTTCAAACAATGCAATAGAAGGCTAAAATGAGCTACAAACTCAGCATGTGATCCGTAAATGGCTGGCTAATTTCAAGGTATTTATTTATTCATCTTATGACATCGTAGCTTTTATCATGCTCACGTTATGTGTGCGCACTGAGCAGCTCGAGACTTTTTGCGACTTTTTTTCTGTCACAGTGTCTCAAAAAGTGACTACACATATCAGTCCGAAATAGAAATATAAGCTGAGGATTTTTGGTAGAATGTGTGTAGTTTTGTATTTGTAGTAGGTGGGTAAAGGCAATGCCAGTGAGTTTGCAAAAGCAAGAGAGTGACTCAAGGTGTTTTACGTGCAAAAACAGCGACTCGACTCAGATTCAGCCATTCATGCTCCCTTCTAAAAAATGCAATGCATTTTTAAAGGAATTTCTGTGGAGTGAAAAAAAAGTATGCCAACTCGGGAGTCCGAAATTTCATTTGGTGTCGGTTGTTTTGACAGGAGAGCTTACTCAGTTTTGTGGTACACTGGTCAAAATCAGATTTCACTCGAGAACATGTAAACAGATTTCGATAAAACTTTGTGCATAAAATAAAAAATCCAACTCAGGTAAGGACTGAGAATTTTTTCCATGTCTAAAAAACAGACAAAAAATCACAGGGGTCTTACTTCCATTTTACAAATTGGTTCTTGTTTATGGCGAAGTAGAAATTGTTGTACAGATTTGAATCCGCCGAAACTGTAAAAACGAGCCTGATTGACAATCAGCATACCAAAATAAGCTGTTTTTAGCTACTGTGACTTAAAGTATTAAAATTGAAATGATAGTTCTACAATTACTCTACTGATGAACTTCTGTTCGTACAGCAAATAACGATGTTCTCGGCTCTGTGAAATTCGCATTCATTATTACCCTGACAAGTGAGCTATATCTTCTTCATTGAACAAGAAAGTCATTTGAAGAGGTTCGCGTGGGTTAAGCGAAGCCTTAGCTAGTGACTTTGAATCACAATTTATGAAGATGTGCAAAAGTGTTTATTTTAAGGCCTGTGAGGCAGATTGTAGATAGAATCCTTTCTTGCTTCATATTCATTTGCGCATAAAACGTAATTCAATTCACCATAAATATATAAAGTATGTATTTATTCTTAATTACAATCTCATGTGGATTTTTTCGATTATCGATAGAATTCAATTTTCAGTGAATGGGTTAGACTTTTCTACGGCTTTTATATGTATAGAAAATAAAATTGTCATGAAAGAGTGAGGACGATTAGTTCAGTAGAATGCGGTATGATATGTTCATTCATTCTCATGGCTTCGCATATAAATTCGCAAATTAGATAAGATAAACAGAAAAGACAAACACAAACGCAAAGAGTGTGTATTTTTAGTGCTTTTCGCAAATGTAAATAGATTTTTTCAAAAAGCATTCATGCATGTATTTTTGTATGCATAAATGGAAACATCGCATTGATAATAATTACGTATTTGTGTTCGCAAACATTTTAGGTGGAAGGACTTGACGAAGGTTACATCGAAGATCTCAAACAACCATTTCTCTTTCATCATCCACACCAGCACCCCACAAACCTACCGCCATCATCATCGTCATCATCCGCAACTTCACAAATAAACAACAGAGCCCTAAATCTACAGCAATTTTCCTCTTCTGCGATTCCGCCACATTTTCAAGGTTCCTCCACCAACTCCACCACTACCCACCAAGATTTTCAAAATCAGACAGTGAGACAAGATACTCCGCATTTACCACCGATGTTTTTTGCCCCAGGTGGATCAAGTGGCATTCCATCTTGTGATCGTGAGCGTGTCGGTGGCGTTGACTATGATCCCTATTCATACGTGTACGACTCGCATATCCAAGATGAATTCCTTCTCGCCTCCAGAAATCCTCTTCATGGAACTGTAGACTTGAGAAATCTGCATAATTTCGTGGATTCGGGGAAAGCTCTGCTGACAGCGACTCTAAGTAATAATAGTTCCCTGCAGGGACTTCCACCATCCCTGAGAACGGGATTCGGTGGGGCCTTGACTGCGACGACGGGCGCGAGCTCGGACGAGGACGTGAGTGAAAACGAATACGAAGAAATCCAGGACGTTGCGCGGTACATGAACAGCGCCAGCATAAATAATCCACCACCACCTCCCCCAGAAAACTGTGACTTGTTGATTAATGGAAATACTACTAAGAAATCTGGAAGCATAAATAGCGGGAGTAGTCCCGATGGTAATTACGAGTATGATAGTGTTCATCCAAACTACGATGATGTAGGGATTAGCGCAAGTGCAAATAGTGGTGGTGGTAGTAGTAGTGGTGTACCGAATGAAACCTTGAATCTGGTCAGTGGCAGTAATAGCAATAGCAACAGTAACGGAGGAGTTGAAGGTGAAGTGAATGCAACAACAGCAGCAACAAGCTCAAGTGACGCATCAAATGAAAGTAGTAATAAGAATCAGGGTAGAAGGTCGCCACCCTTAGGACCACCCCGCCACTTCAAGAGCTTCTCCAGCACGGATGACATTCTCGCTGAAGTGGTTCAAGTGCAGCAGAAACACGATCGTGTCTTAGATCAGCTCAATCTCGAGGTGGAAAATTTACTTATAAGATCAACAAAGGAGATCGAGCAGAATGAACTGAACTCTCATAGGAGCCATTTGAACGGAATGATGATGCTAAGAAATCATAATCATCAGCATCAAGAAGGGGACTTGAATCAGTGTCTGGGTGCCAACTGTTACTACTGCAGTGGCTCCAGCCAAGGATCAGGTTCGGGCTCGTGTCAGATTCATCATCAACATAAACCGCATCAGCAGCAGCAGCAGATGTGCAGTGGGACTTTGTCATCTTCGACAGACCCTTTAAATATGAACGGAGGAGCAAGCAACAATGCAAACAAGGGCGAAGGTAGTGGAAATATTAACGAGGGTGTGAATGATGGAAATGGGAATCTGGCATTATTGGGGACGGGGGTAGTAGCAATAGTAATCACAGTCACGCTAATGGAAATTCTTCAGCTGTTGCGTCGTCGTCCTCTTCATCTTCTTATGCACAGGCAAAGGACAAGAGTACTTGGAGAGAAAACCTTAAGGCTAGTCTCCTCAGTGGATTTCACAATCACGGTCTACATAATCATTATCACCAGTCCTCATCTGCGTCTGGTGGAAGTGGCACGGGTAAAGTGAAGAACGGAGAAAATAAACTATCGAATGGCACGAGTGTAGCTTGTATATCCGGTTTATCGGGAAATGGAACATTTTCCAGGAAGAAGAAGTTGGATCGCAATGCCCCAGGACAGTTGAGTGATACCAATTTGAAGCATAAGTTGAACACGTTGAGTGCAATACAGAGTCACAATGAACAGTTTCAGTTGAGTAAATCAGAGAAACAGAGTAAGAATAGTAGTAGTTCTAGCTGCACTTCCCTGTGTGGGGAGGAAGGAAAGAAAACTGGAGTGGGGAAGAATATGAATGTGATACACAGTTTTCATCAGCATCATACACTCCATCCTGGAGTCACCCTGGGGAAAGGGGGATGGAAGGGGAGATATCAGCGGTCGAATTCCCTTCATTCCTAATTGGAAGATTAGAGATCACCTCATGAGACTTCCCTTTCTTCGTCAGAATAAAGGTTAGTAAAGCAGTGCAATTTTATTATATTGCTTCCTTGTTTAAAATGCTGTTTAAGTGACATTGTTTTGCAAAGTTGCATTTTTTAAAGATGCGAAATTAAAATAGATTAGGTCAAAACTAACTAGACAAGTGGTCACCACATTTCATTAAATAAGAGGGATACATCGAAAGTTGAGACATTTGCAAATAATTTAATGGAGATGATGATGAGCTGTTAAACAAAAACAGCAAGAGTCCATCGTATTGATCATCGATATGATCATGCAATCAAAATTTATTGCATTTTCTGATCTTGCATAATTTCTTTTAAATTATGAATTTATTGATTACTTGCTTTCGTCTCAGTGATTGTGAAGATGAGCCTTCTTGTTTTTATCGCAATATAAAATAAAATGAAGACGAATTGGGGTCATGTAAAACAAAAATTGACTATAATGGGGACGTAAGCTATTTTCGTGCAAATATTATGTGGAAGTTTTCACTGCAATCAAATAAAGTGTCAAAAAAGTTCATGATTGTAATAATCGACAATTCAGCGAATATATTACGTGTGCATAGTAAGTACATAAAATCATGCACAGAAATCAAAGATCATTATTGTAGTCTTTGTTGAACTGTGAAGAAGCGTCAGCAACTGCGTAGCATAGTACTATTTCACTTCACTCAGAGTTGCACTGCCCTCTATTTTTTAATCATACACCTTGTACATTCAGCAGCTCACGATTGTGCATCACTCGCATTCACTTCAGCAGAGCTCTCTCACTATACTTCATCCGTTTACCCCTGTTCCTTTTCCCATTATGTACTTGGGTTAGGGTTAAGGATACCAGACCTTAATGCAAGGTAATAGCGTTAAAATCTGATTATAAACCGAACTGAAAATAGAACTTTTGAATTCCCTCGGGAGGAAATAAATCTGTTTTTCTTCAATCCTCAAAATACCATCTATCCTTCGTTTGCCGACCTCGCTATGTTTTGTGTTTGTCGAATGTCTCAAGCAATCAATCTTATTCCTCCTCGTATTTCACCATTTAGCTCCTGATTAAAAGCGATCTTAAAGCTATCATTGCATTTTAATTGAACCATCATCATCATCGTCAGGCTTTTCTCCCAATCATTGCTTCAAGCAACAAGTTTAGTTCTTTTTCATGAGATGAGACGCAATAATTCCTTCACTCCAGCAGATGGTAAACTAAACAGATTTTTACCTTTTCCCTTGGCTTGGCGCATCATATCATCGTTTTTTTACTTCTTCAATCGCTTCACCTCCTCAAATTTTTATTTATATGCTTCAAAATACATAGTAGTACGCATTTAATTTCGAGGTTAAGACATAGACATATACATACATTGAAATAGAAAGAGGGAATTTGAGAAGAAGTGTGAATTGAATCTGTCTCCTCCGCCATCAACTCATGGTTTCGTCTTGCATTCACAGAAGAGATTTTAGGATTACACAACAAC
>JAHZNI010001619.1:0-13320 GCA_027744415.1 Seira ritae | reverse complement strand
ATTTTTTATTTTTTATTCGTATTATGCAGCGATAGAGAAGTTCAGGTGACTCATGAAATCCTTTTGTTGAAGATTTTTGAAGTGAGCACTATTCATAATGAATCTTATTATTAACCTATCAAGTTACATAAGCCAAAGCCATGCCACGAAGTGGTAGTGGTAAGTGGTCCATTGATTTTTTTAAAAAATCCCAACAATAATTATTTCTCAAACGGTAGATTGTAAAAGATGGTTACATAACTTTATGATGATGTCTGTTTGTTTGTCGTTTTCTGGCTTTGCATGGTGGAAGTTGGAACGGCTTTGGCTCTGCTCTTCAGATGTGGACTGGGACTGACATGACGTGATCCAAATAAAACCTTAGCTGCGAAGTCTTGAGGAATCCTAAACAATGCATTTGTTAGTATTTCATTGAAATTGATCATGAAATCAATGCTAAGTGATTTATCCGGTTACGCTTGAAATCAGGTCCCAGAGAACAAAATATCATTATTACTTGTGGAGTAATTAATTAATACTGGTATTGGATGGGAGATATTGGTTTTTGTATCCTAGATTGAGCGTGAAAACAATAATTCATATATTTCATATACATACATAATATTTTTTCAGAAAATTGTTACGATGAGAAGCGACAAGATGCACGCGACTGCCACTACTGAAGCTGCATATTATTGCTTTTGCGTAGTTTTAAGTTACATTAATCAGTTGCGCATGACCATCAATTTCAATTTTTTGAAAAATTATTCAGAGGTACATGAAAAAATAAGTCGTACGTGATTACCTACTACTACTACTACTACCTATCTTGACCAATTTTTACTCGGAATGTCATGTCATGTGCAAATCTATGGGACATGGATTGAATTGTGGCATGTGGTGGTAGCCCGCATAGGTACACGCGTTTTGCAAGTAATAATTTCTTGCTAATTTTATGCGTGAATCCAAGAAGCACGCACTTTCTGGGCGCGTGGGAAAAACCAGCGTTGCAGTCAAGGAGCATTAAAAGATAATGTAAATTATGAAAAGATGACAATCAAAATAATATCATGCCTTAAGTCTAAGACAATGAGAACTGAGAATAGAGCATTTGTATTAACCTACCTTAAAGCAAGTGACTTATCTCAATTGCAAGTTTGCACTTCACATGCAAAAATGTGGTCAGTGATCATCATTACAACTGCCACATAAATTAAAATTAATTTCCTTGGGCTTTTTTTCGTTAATTATTTTACAATTTAGATTTTTCGATAATTAAATGTAAAAAATACTATTGCTTCGGGCTTTTCCGATCAAACTGTGCCTTTTACAGTTTCGCAACTTTCCTTTACAGCATTATGTATTTTTATGGACTTAAGGAAAGTACCTAAAGAGTAATAATGTCAAAACTTTGAATCGATTTGATGACATAAGGCTCACAGCTTCTTAACCTATTTTGATCTAGTTGGCACCTTCCCCTCCATAATTTTCCCATTTTTTATCTAATCTACTTGCTTAATCTCTCATCGCCTCATCGATCCGTATCTAGCTTCTGTCTGGTACGAAAATTACCTTGAAAAAAAATTATTATTGTAAAAGCATGAAATAAAAAATATTTTATCTTAGTATTTATCCTATCATATCGTAGCACGACCACGACTGACCAGACGACATAATTTTCTTGACATTCCCTCAATATTCCCCCATCATATCAAAATCAGCACTACTTCGTGTATTTACGACCTATTCTAATTCACACACAAAAGGCAATAAGTATTCCACGATTTTTTTCTAAAAATACCCAAGAATTTCATTCAAACTTGCCAATACAAAAAAGTAAGATAGTGGCAGTGGTGGTAGTAACTTGACACACATTTTTTTAAACTTTAATACTTAATTTTAAAACAATGACTTAATATTGACAGCTACCCACAACCCACCCAAACGTATTAGATAATCTAGAGCCGAGACCCTATTTATGTTGAGCCAGAGCAGTCAACAATATTATGTAAAAAGCAACAATGCAAAAACACTTTCAGTTTTTTGCATGGGAATAAATGCGAATGCACTTACGCGAGCAATGCAATGCATAGAGCACATGGCTTTGAGTTGGCATCAGGATATTATTATTTATTTGTCCTAGCTTATCAGGATCAGGCCCTTTACATACATATTGCACGGTAGATCAAATGAAAGAGAAAAAAACAAAGGACTTCGCATTGTTTACTATAATGTGGGATGACTTGTGGCCCTATCACAAGCAAAGAAAATAATACACACCTCCTTTCATTATCCATTTTTCATTCATTTATAGCGTTTATTCCTGCATTCCTGATATAGAGAATTTTCAGACAGAAAAGGCTAATCAAAATCAAACTGATGTATGCACGGAATTGAGAGTACTTTAAGCAGGTCTAGTCGGTCACTGTAAATTGTGAACTGAAAAAATGTATGTAATGTAATCATGATGATATAATGCAACCGTGGAATATCCCCAAGCGCCAAACAGTCAAGCATTTATGTATGCATAGAGGAATTAACTACATATTTTGAAAAAGAAGAATTGCCAGTGACTCAGATATCACATCTTGTGTTATGGCGCTATTTGCTATTTGCAAAATGATGATCATGTTGATGTTGATGATGGGATTACGGAATAAAATATGGAATTGCATTGTTATTGTTATTAACTGCTATAATTGTTGGCATTTTTTTCAACTATAGAGGCAAGAGTATTTGGTGTCATGAAGGCAGTGCACTACTTGGGAAAGGGCCACAGATCCTTTGCTATATAAAGCGGTTGAAGGGTCTCCAGCGAAATCATTCCCAAGAAGGAGAACAAAGTGAGAAGTGAAGTATCTCAAGAAAAAAGTTGGAGAGTTTACAAAATGGCAAAATATATTGTGAGTAGTACAAATTTTCGGAGTTTTTTTTATCAGAAATGTGCGTGATTTTTCAAGTTGAGCTAAAATATTTATATTTGTCGTATCGTGTAGGTATTCGCCCTCCTCCTCGCGGTCGTGGCGATCGCCTACGCTGCTGAAGAGAAGAAGGAAGTCGTTGAGGAACTCGATACCGCTGCCGGGCACTACTTAGGTTAGAATTTAAAGGAAAATTTTGACTCGTATGTGTTTGGAAAATCAAAGAGGGTGATACAGTGAAGTATATTTATTTTTCCCTGCAGGGTACGGTCATGGTTATCATGGTCATGGATATGGGCATGGGCATGGAATAGGTCATTATGGAATAGGGCATGGATATCACGGAATAGGTAAGCCCCGTTAAATTTGGATGTGGTGGTATCGAGAATTATTTTGCTGTTTTATCAGTAACATTTTCAATGCGTTATAAATGAAAACAATCGAATAGGGAAACTAAGACAAAAATTCCTAAAAGTTTTCCATTGCTGATATATACTAAGGAAGTTCATTTTAAATCATTTTCAAAATGTGACAATTTTTATTGTTCGGAGACATGAAAGCCAATTTTAAATTGCAGGCCATGGATATGGACATGGATTTGGACATGGATATGGGCATGGTGCGATTGATTGATTGATTAATTGATTGAGTCTTGCACGAGTTTATTTGACTTAATTGATCGACTTGATCTTGTTTAATTTACAGGATATCGCCATCATGGGTATGGCCATTTTGGACATGGTAATTCCACTAACTTAAATCAATTCCTAATTAACTAATCTCAATTAATCGGAATATTTATTTATTTATTTAACTATTTATTTACTAATTCATTTTATCTGCAGGACACCACGGGTACGGAGGTCATTATTTGAGAGGCTACGGTGAGTCATCATTGGCTACTTAATTGGCTTAATAGTTAACTCAATTGGCTTAAATGTTAATTAAATCTTATTGTCTTAATTCTAGGCCATCATGGTTACGGAGGACTACACCACGGCCACGGTCTCCATGGATACTACGGCTAAGCTGGATGCTTCCAAGTCTTGGATAAATCCAAGTTAGCTGTAACTAACTCATACATACCAAAGTTAAAATACTCACCTGAAGAAATCATTCAAAAACTCGCCCAAAAATGTTATTTTTATTAGTTTCAAAATTCTCATTGTTATTTCTTCTTTGGTGTCAAATGCATTTAAAAGTTTTACATATTTTGAGCGTGAAGACTTCTTGCAGCTCGTGAAGAAAATGCAGGTTTTTCAAATTTCCGGATGTAATAACAATCATCGTTTTTGTGACGAGTGTTCCTTTCATTTTGCAAGCTAGGCTAAAAACACATACAAGGAAAATTGTGATAGATCAAGCAAATGTATGTACATTGCGTGTATGCTCCGATCAAAGTATTAATTAAATTAAAATAAAAAAAGAAGAAACTGAAAAGAATTCAAACGTTTAACATGAGATGAACATTATTTTCATAAATTATTTTACGTCATCAACTCCCTCAAGCCATGTTTTACTTCTTGTATAGCTGTTCTACACGCCTACAAATCTACAAGCGAGAGCAAAAGAAAAATTTTAAGGCTCTAACATCTTGTTTTTCACTCTTGCAGAGTGTCCATCCATTCAACTAAATGCATTTCCCCATTTTGTGCTTTCGCTGTAAAACTTCATTGTATCGAAAAAACGAAGAATTTTTCTTTTATTCTTTCAAAAAAAAAAAGTTTGGATGAAATCTAAAGAAGTATAAAATGAGACTGACTGCATATTTATTAGGGCGAATCTTCATAATTGATTCTTATCATCCCAAAAGCAAACTTATTTTTCATTATCCTTTGATTCGATTTAGGATTTTGCTTACGTAGTATTACTACTACCTATTACGCATAAGGAAAAAACTTTTTTAAATGCAGTGCGTGCATTCTGCATAGAAGCCTGCATCCCATCTCCCGCCCTTCAAGACTTTGTAAAGGAAAAATCAAGGGAGAAAATGAAGGTGAAATATAAAGCTAAACTTAATTTTTCTTGGCTTCTCCTGACTTTGAAACAAAAAGTAGTACCTATGAACTATGAAATGAACGTGCACAACAAGAATGTAATTTTTTATCGTATTGTTCATTGAAACAGATAGTAAAAATAAAAAAGTTTTCGTACAAGCTACGGAGCTAAATATTATTATTCAACCTGATTTTTTTCCTTCCTCTGAAAAATGCAAACACAATTAGGTTCACTAGTTCAAAATTGGAATTTTGCAAAAGGCGCATCATCTCACTGCAGCAGTTTTAGTCATCATATCTATCAATAAATTGTATAGAGATAATATAATATTTTATGCATGCCTACGTCATACATACATACACGTACAATGTTTTTTGAACTGACTAGCTATTCGGCCAAATGATGATAAGCATTATGAATTTTAGGTATTACGAAGAGAAAAAACGAAACCTGTTTGTTTTTGCAGTCTCAGGTTGCATCGCAAAAATAACAATTCATTAAATATTAAATCCATTAAAAGTGCCGCTGTTGCGCTAAAGTATTTGGGTTTCCTCCTCCCCTTCCTCCTTCTCTATTTGTTCTATTGAGTATGAAGAATTTTACTGCAATTTTATTTTCGGTACAAAATACTTTATCCGCATCCAGTAAACCCACGGACGAATCTATTTACCAATTTTTAATGCGCTTGTCAAAATCATTCCATAGTAGATTTCTGCAGAGTTGGTCCTTTAAAATATAGGGAACAAGAGATCAACCTAATTACTCAATCTTTGAGTAAAATAAATAATATGCATCATCGTGGCATTCAAGGAATTTTTGTCAACAATGCGGATTTCAAGATTCGCGTGCCATGTCCTGTCTGGTCTTGTGATGTGATTTATGAATGTCATGAATAACTTTTGTTCTTGTTTTATGTGAAAACAAGAGTGTCCTTATTAAATAAAGTAGTTCACAGGTGATTTTCAAGCTTCTATTATCTTAATGCGCTTGTAAATAAAATGCATTTTGTTGTAATTACCTGTGCATAGAAATTGCAAATACTAACCGTGATTTTTTGAGATCTGCACGACCACGACACGACTTTTTTTATAGATTTAAAGGACATGCAAAATGTGAGTATTGTTGTCGGTCGGTCGGTTCGGCTTTGATTTTTTTCTCATTTTACCCTCTTTTGTCTAATTTAAGGATAATCATTCAAAAAACTAATGAAATTTTTAATGAACTACGTTTTTCTAGGGAGTTTTCCTTCTTTTAAGGGAAAATTGAGACAATAATGTCATTAAACTCTTGGGACAAGGTGAAGTGTGCTGCTGCCGTTACAGATCAATAGGCAATCATTTAGATTGAATATTGCACAAAAATGCACGAATATTTTTTTGAAAAAAAAATCACGTAAATCAAAGTGTCATGTGCCACCACCAGACTGAAGTGAAGATAAGGCACGCGCCGGGACAGGAAAAATACCTTATGGGGGTTGCACGTCTCTTTGGTCGATTGCTAATCATCAAATAATGTCTAATGACTAATGACATTGACTTGTACAAGAAACGAAGCAGAACATTTTGAAAATAAGAGATTGTCGCATTGCATCGCCACGGTCCTCTCCTCAGTCGTTTTTTCTCAGTCACGTCGGTTTGGTTGTTGAGGTTGCAAAGCAAAGTGCAGTTGACTTGCATTACTTAACCCAACCAACCACACTCAGACGATGACATGTTTTGGGCTAGGGCGAGGGTGATGCGATGATAATTGTCAATGAAAATAAGACAGAATTTTGGTTGCAATTTACAATTTGCCATTTACCTCGCCCTTTTTTCTAAAATGTGCATCAGCAAAAGATGAATAGATGTACAGGGACAACTATTTTTCTATGAAAACGATAAAATATTTGCAATCCACACATTTAATCGTAAGATGGAGGGATTTTGAAAACCTAGAGACTTCAGACAGGAGAGGAATGACGTGAGCTGCTAGGAGATTGGCAAATTGATTGTCCAGTTTGGCTCTAGTGCGTCGATAAAATCAGAGAGGATAATATGAAGTGATAAATCCATGATTCATGAAGACAAGAAAAATCTTGACTTTCTAAAATAAATTATTCAGAACGAAATTAAAATCGATCATGATCTTGGACGTGGACATTGGAAAGCAACGCCAACTCTTAAGCTGTTGCGATCCCATGTCTGATCAAATCTAACTTAAAAACCAAATGATTATGATTAGCCATCAGAATGAAAAGTAGAAAATTAATTTGGCAAAATCAAATCGTTCTTTAGATTAATGACACTCATCTTTAAAAGGATCGGATTGCACAATAATTACGTATGTATATTGATGCATTCTGCATGTTCTAGGCGAACGACCACGAACGCGTTTCGTTCCTTTCTGCGATAGTACCCAAAGAGTATGAGTCATGGGTAACTGCTTTTAGGAGAAATAATTCATGTAACAATGAGGCAATGAGAGTTGACTTGACCAACCCGTAATTAAGTACACATGTTCTGCGCCATAATATGTAGGTACTTTTAATAATGGTTAAGAAGAGGCAAGTAATATAGACAATTTGCCATTTAAAACGACTGCTAATCATGAAAATGATGTAAGATCAAAAAGCTTGTGCCACAATAAAGACCTATTGACAACGACCGTAAAATATATGTCATTAGGAGAATTTCCATTTAAAATTTGGCACGTAGGCATACGACAAGTTCGAAATCAAGCATATACACTGTACTTCAAAAGTCAAGAGATTGTCCCAGAAAAATTGATGGAAACGGGAAGAGGGTAAACATTATAGATGGATACCAGCAAGGCAAGTAAAATACTTTTTTCGGAAATCAATCCAAGCACCTTCGAAATGCGAAGACGGGATGGGAACTTGACCGACCCGTTATTACAGAGTAGATATACGCATGTATTTAAATATAATGAGCCACGTGTAGGTACTTAAATACCTAGTCAAGAGGAAGCAAGCAAAATAGATGATTTACCGTTTACGACTATGGCTAATGATGAAAATGATGCGCTGTTAAGAAGCTTGTTACCCCAATGACCGTCGACCGTTAGTATTTTGTTTATGCCATTAGGAACGAAGGTTTCGAAATCACTTAAACTATTATGGCACGTTTAGGCATGTACCATGTTCTATGCAATCTTCAAGAGCTTGCCTAAAAATACATCGAAAGGGAGGAGGGCAACGTGAAACCAAAGAAAAGCTTGAGCGTAGCAACAGTTACCAAGTTCTGAAAGCAAAACATTCCACTCCATAAACACTTGCCTTCATGTAACTTTCATGGAACTGGAACCATACTGGAACATGTTTGCTGCTTCTTGTGGTGACTCGACTGACTGTTCAGTTTATTATTTGGTGTTGACATGCATCGCGCAATTGAAATGGAGCTCCTTGATTAGTGGCCTCGTCCTGTCATGTCAGATGTAAAATGATTCAATGAAGGTCATAGTCAATTAACTTGAATTTCTGAAAATAGTTATTAAAAATGGCTACTGGTGCATCTTGCAAGGTAAAAGGTACAACATTATTTTCCCCTTACAAATAGCTGCTAAAGTATAGTAAACTTTGCGTATTTTCAGAGAATTTTCACAATAAAAAATGAACGAACTGCATCCGCCGCAGTTCACTGTGCTTGGCAGAAGACTCCCGGGGGACTGCTCGCCTCCAGCATTGAGGGCAGTCCCTTCGTCCTGATTCATGAGCGACAAGGAAAACTCCTGGAGAAGCTAACGATACCAGCGTGAGTATTTACGAAATTATCATGAATCATTTGCTGTCTAAATGGACGTTTTAATCTATTTCAGTGCTAAAACCTATTCTAGTACATTCTAAAATAAACAGTCGATCTAATTTGTCCAAGAATCACATCATGAAGAACAATTTTTGTGTTGACTTCAAGTTCAAGCTCGGTTGATAAGTAGTATGAAATCCGAGCGAAGCTCATGCAAAGGCTTAACTTAACCAATTTACTCGGCTTGCACTTCAACTGAATTCACACAATACCCACAATCCAACTTGGCCATAAGCTAGCTCTTTTTTATATTGTATCTTAAGATTCTTCGTACATTTTTACTGGATGCAAAATTGTGATTACCAAATTAGAAATTAGAAGGCACTCCACTCACTCCCCAAAAAGACCTACTTACAATACCTTAATTTAAACGACTATATTATGTAGTTGCTAAACCTTAAATTAAATTATTCTAGGAGCTGCGTTGGTCTATCATGGGACGAGGACGGCGACATCCTCGCTATCATAGTCGACCATCCCGGTGTCCTCCTCCTGTGGGAAGTCCACTCCTCCAGACTCCAGGAAATCGACACAGGAATGAAAGACATTGGCTCCTGCGTATCCTGGTCTAAAGCGGGAAAGATCCTGTGCTTCGCCTCGCAGAAAGGCAACATTCTCATCTACAATCACCGTAACCTCCGGCGGATCCCCATTATAGGGAAGCACAGCAAACGCATAATTTGCGTGCAATGGTCAAATGACACCCTTCTCGCCCTGGGTACTACGGATAACTTCCTCAGTGTGAATACAATGGACGGTGACACCATCAAAAATTTCCAGCTCAGGGGAAAGCCATCAGATCTCCAGTTTGGACATATCAAGGAAGACAGGAATGCAAGCTCTGTAGATAACACAGTCAGCGCCATCGTCGGCGAGAAGACCCTGTACCTCCTGAAGTTCGATGATGGACAAGGTCCCTTAGCCCCCATGGAGTTGGGATTCCAGGCAAGATACGGGAATCTTGTGACGCATCACTGGCACGGCGACGGCTACATTTTGGTCACGTTTTCTGTGGGATTCATCGTTCTCCTTTCTTCGCATTACAAGGAAATTGGAACGGAGCTTGTGCTCTGCGAACTGAAGGCGGATCCTTTGAGACATGCCTGCCTCAACAATAAACTCTCAAGATTGGCTGTCTGTTTTGGAGACTCCATGATCCAGATTCATGAAGCCACCGACCCAAAAATCATCGTGAATACGACGGACATTTCCGATGAAGATGGGAGGGTACGCCCTGCAGTGAAGTGCTCCTGGACAATGGATGGCCAACTCTTGGCTGTGGTGAATACATCTGGAGATATTGGAGTCTTCCTCACTTCCGTTCCAATGCTGGGAAGCTACAATTGGAACCAGGTGGCTGCAATGAGCTCTCTGACAGATGTCGTTTTGTATGGCTTTAATGAAGGACAGTTGGTGCCAGAGTTTACGTATAATTTGGAGTTCGAGCCGAGTTTCATTGTTCTTGGACCTTATTACTTGGCTGCTTGTCTGAATAATAAAGTGTGGTTTTATCCCTGTCAAGAGTTTCATACTCCGCCTAGTAATCAGGCGGTGTCGGTGAAGGAGTTTAATTCGAATATTTTGGATCTGGTGATTAATGCGGATTATTGTGGAGCGAGATGTGGAGATAAGGCTTATCTAGTGCAGGTACATAAAAATACCTTCAAGAGAAACTATATAGTCATTGGATCTAATTTAATTACAAAACCTATGAATATGTCAGATTGAAGGTGATGGAATGGACCTCCGTGGCATGAAGACCTTCCCAGAGCAATCCGCCCGGGCTTTTAAAGTGACCTGTTTGACAATGACCAAAGATGTGTTTGTGTATGGCGGAGAGGTAAAAAAATAATGTTGGTAGAGGTATTCAAGTTTTAGAGATTACGATATTAATTAATTATTTTTTAGAATGGAATGGTTCGAATATTCCACCTGGACAGTTGGTGCGAAATCATCCAGCTCCAGAGTCCCGCTAGCGTCACGCTCAAATCCATTCATCCCAATTTTAGCGGAATATTCTTCGTTATGATTGATAAGCACTGCCAAGGCTTCTTCTATAACATCGTAAGCGATGAAAGTGCAGCTTATCTTCTTCGAAGAAATGATTTACTTCATTCTGAATTTTTATTTAAAGGATGAGGATATCATGAAGCCCATCTCAAATTTCCCCTCTCGTGTCGATGGCGTCCTCTGGGACACCGAATACGGCTCCAGGCACATATTCCTTGCTTATTCCCTCTCCAGCACGAAAATCCAGGTATACGTGGCATGGCGTCAGATTCTGATTGGAGATCCCCTCCATCAAGTCGGTACATTCCAATGGTTCCAGACAAGTGAACATAGACCACTCTGCTTCAGAAAAGGAGTGATTGCATCAATGACCTCCAGCGGAAAAGTTATAAGGACACAGTGCGTATATCTCGATAAACCCGAAGTTCAGGAAGGTGTTACAGAGCTACCAGAGGGAAAGCTATCAAAATTGAATCGGCTGCTGGTGATGAAAAAGTTCATGGATGCCTATGATTACTGCCTGATAAGCAAGGATGAGGAAATGTACCTGGCACTGGGAAGGGCCTGTCTAGAATCAATGGAACTAGATATTGCAATGAAGGCCTACGTGGCTGTGAACGACATTGGAATGGTGTATTCAATAAAAAGGGCGATGAAGAACAAGGACTATAATCAATGCTGTGGAAATGTCGCTGTTATATTGGGGGAATTCGATCTCGCCGAGCAAAAGTACCTAGAGGCTGGCCTAAGGATTCCCGCTCTACAGATGAGGAGGGATCTTCAGGAATGGGATAAGGCTCTAGAGATGGCTCAGAAATTCGCTCCGCATTTGGTAGCGGATGTATCCAGGGAATATGCCCTCTACCACGAGCACAATGGTGAATACGCGGTGGCCTTGACACTTTTCGAGGAAGCCTTCAATAAATTCGGGGATAAGAAAAGGGGACCTAGACCAACGACTTCAGGTGGAAGGGCTCTCAGTAGTCAACTAGCGGATGCAAGAGTACTCAAGCAGATTGAAGAAGGTATTGCAAGGAACTCGATACGGTGTGGTCATGTTCAGAAGGGGTTCCAAATGGCTTTGGACTCCAACTCCCCCCAGCATAAAAAGAGCTGTGCAGTGATCCTGGAACAAGCAAAGTCCTACGCTGAAGCAGGTGCCCTCTACGAGGACTGCAAGCTCTGGGAAAATGCTGCAAGTTGCTATATCCGAATAAAGAGCTGGAATAGGGTTGCTGACCTTCTTCAGTACATCCAGTCCCCTAAAATATTTGTTCAGTTTGGGAAAGCAAAGGAGACGGAGGGAAAGCTCAGGGAGGCTGCCGTTTCCTACGAAAAGGCAAATGATGTAATGAATGCCATCAGACTCTATCTCAGCGCTGACTATCCTGATGACGCCATTCGAGTAGCAAGAACCAGTGGAAGTCTCAGTGGAGCTATGTTAGTCTCTAGATATTTTGAAGAGCATGGGGATATGGAAACTGCTCTGAGGTTCCTGATCATCTCGAGGTGCTATGAAGATGCCCTCTTGGTGGCCTTCAAGCATGGCAAGTCGGAGACTTATGTGCAGTGCATTCAGGATGAATTTCCGAGTGGACCTCCTTCGGAGTTTCTAGATGGGATAAGGCAAGTCGCTGCTTATTTCGAGGAGAAGAGGGATAACTTTAAAGCGGGAAAGTACTATCAAGTTTGTGGGGACTACAAGAAGTCCTTTGCGCTTTTGATGAAAGCTGCACAGAACAGGGTCACTGTGGATGACAATGAACTGATGGAAGTCATCATTCAAACTGTGATCAAGTCAGACAATGAAGCTAATTCTAGGACACTTGTTGAGTTCCTTCTGGGAGAAAAAGATGGAGTTCCAAAGGTAAAAACTCTTAGCAAATAATTTATTCTCAACTTGCCCCAAATGACTTAACTTGTTATTTCAGGACCCGAAATTCCTGCTGTAAGCCCGAGTATAGGAAGCAGATTCCGGAGAAATACAAGCCCAAGATTGAGACGATGGTGAGGAAATCGGGGAAAGCAAAGTTGGAGGATGTTCCAGATGACACTTCCCCTTGTCCTCAACTTGCCCCAAATGACTTAACTTGTTATTTCAGGACCCGAAATTCCTGCTGAGCTACTACATCTCCGCTAACAAGCTCGTCGAAGCCTCCAAAACAGCCATAATCGTAGCAATGGAAGACCAAAAATCCGGAAACTACCGCGATGCCCACAGCACCTTGGTACGGACCTGCAAGGAACTGAAGTATAATGCGATGAAGATACCCAAGGACATAATGGACGCCCTCAAGATCCTCCACTATTACCTCCTCGTGAGAAAGCACGTGAATATCCAGAATCACAAGCAAGCTGCCAGGCTCCTTGTCTGCCTTGTCGATAACATTTCCAAGTTTTCAACGCATGCTGTGCAATTGCTTACCACAGCCGTCGTGGAATGTCAAAAAGCTGGCTTGAAGCAGTCCAGCATGCAGTGTTGCTTTACTTTGATGAAGCCCGAGTATAGGAAGCAGATTCCGGAGAAATACAAGCCCAAGATTGAGACGATGGTGAGGAAATCGGGGAAAGCAAAGTTGGAGGATGTTCCAGATGACACTTCCCCTTGTCCT
>JAHZNI010001618.1:0-14842 GCA_027744415.1 Seira ritae | reverse complement strand
TGAGGAAGAAGATTACCCAACATTTCTTTCTTTTGGGGGGATGAAAAAAAATTGTGCAATAATAAAAATGCGGTTTAACGGGAGAAAGAAGATAGTTCTTTCTTCTTCATCATCCGCTTTTAAATACCTTTTTACATCAAAAACACTCATGTTAAATGGGATTGAAATCCGAAGATAAATACCTCGTGTATGAGCCCTCCTAAGCTTTTTCTATGAAAGGAGTTGGATCGAACTAGGCCGAGGACGAATTAAACCGGAGAGGAGAAAAGACTACTTTATCATTACTACACAACATATTATAACTAAAAACGTAGAAAGAAAAAAACAGATCCGTGGTTTAAATCGTTGTTGTTGGTGGTGGAGGTATAGTCTGATGGTACAGTAGTTGGGAACTATGGAGTGAAGTGATGATGATGATGAGAAGAACGGTTGTGATTGTGATGATGATATTTGTTGTAAAGTTGTAATGCAATGCAATGCATGCTGAAAAGGAAGATGGGGAAAGGAGAAGGGTGAGAGAAAATAAAGTGACGAGGGAAAGAAAACATCAATGTAATACGTACATAAATTTATAAAAGATACAATGAGATATATAGGCACGCACACACAGCATGCAACCATTGCATTGCTTTTATATTTGGATCGATACACTCCATATAACCAGTGGAACATATTATATTTTAGAGAAAATATAAAATGCTTCAAAACTTTACCTCAGTCTTCGTTTCCCCTATTTTTTGTTATACTATGTATACTCACGAGCTAGCGGATGTGGACATATAGATGTAAGAGAATAGTTATGCTGGTATGGTTTAGTTTGGGCTCTTTTTCATAATTTTATGGAGGGTCTTTTCTCTCCTCTTGCTTTCCATAGCTTTCTCTAAACCAATCTAGCGTAAGCCGGGCAGAGGAGCAAGGCGATAGAGAGAGGGAAGACGAATCGTCCTTCCTTTTCTCCCTCTCGTCGTATTAAACTTTTTTTTCTGGATATCAACTTATTATATTGCGTAGTGTAGTACATTTCTTATTCCGCGAGGAAAGCCCAGAGAAGAAGTAAGAAAGTGGTGAGTCACTCGAAAAAATGGAAAATTCATCTGGATTCGATTCGACCTCTCTTAAGTTCGTCGTATGGATGGACGGGTAGGCTATAAAAATGAACGCTCGTTCTTGTACAATCCACTTATCCATTATTTGCTCAGTGTATTATTATTCTTGAACGAAAATAAGAAAAAAATATTATGTGGATGAATGGATATAGGTGGATAGACCCCCATAGAAGAAGCATGATTATTGTAGAGGAATGGAAAGCTGAATTTGGCAATATCTAATAAGATGTGCTTTTCCCATTATTTTTCGTTCCATTTCTATTGCTTATTGCATGCATGTAACAAGGCTTATTTGGCTATAGATAAACAGGCTAGCTGGGAAAATATTTTTTGTATCATTTTTTCTTCTACAAAATATGTTCTAGCATTATTACTGAAAATGATGGAATAGTAGACTAGGACGCGGCAGTAACGAAGCTAAAGTGTGCAAGTGATGGTGTTCCATTATGATTATGAGGAGAAGCGCATTAGCCATTGCCATTCTTCAAAGTAAATAGTGGTCCTTTCTGCTCCTACTACTCATCTACAACTTTTTCTCCGTATAACCTTCAAATCGAAAATTTCTGGCCTTCTGTTACTTTAATGTTAGCTGTCTGTCTGCGTTACTCATTTAATGTAGAGAAAAGCTAGGGAGAAAGAGAAAGATTTCCACGTTGAGTTTTGTGCTCCAGGTCTACTCACTCTCTCCAGATCCTTTTCTATGTAGCAGTTTGAACCTGGCCTGGCCTGCATGTACTTACTTACGCTCCACAAACAAATTTCTCACTCACTCCAACAGTCCGGTTGTGTGAGTGGAGAGCTGGAAGGAAGAAGCCATCGTATCGTCATCTTCTTCTCTTTCACGACCTCGTCTTTTACCATCTCAGTTGAGAAAATATCCTTGAAGTCTGAGGAGGAAAACCCTTTTCGCTCCATTCCCACGAAGAAACAGTTAGTTCTCTCATATGAACAAACCATCCATTGAACTGCGTATACATATATTACAGGCAGAACAGAGCAACTCAAAGTCACAATTCACTTTTACTTATTTCCGTCCTTTCATTCCTTCATTTCTCTCTCCTTTTTTATTATCGAAGCAGAAACGACGACGAAGAGGTTGCCCCTTTTCCAGTTCCTTTTCTCTCTTTGCCTTCATCATCTAATCCAATCCACATCTGAAGAAAAAAACAGAGAGAGAGAGAGAGAGAGAGAGAGAGAGAGAGGATATACCTAATGTCCCTACTAAATCTTCTCTCTCTCAAGCATTTCACAAAAGAATGAGTTTCTCGCAAACTCTTTTCTCTGAAAACAGCTCTCCTGTTCAGTGCATAGAATAAAGTAGCTGATTTTTATATTTGCCGTTTTCTATTTTTCTTTTACGTCTTCTTCTCGCTTTCATCTTCCAAAAAAAACCTTTTTCCCTGCTGTTTCTTTCTTCTTTTGCCTTCACTTCATCTTTCACAGTCAGTCAGTCGGAGAGGAAGACGAGAGAAAAGTTGGTTTTTGCTTTTTCAAGTGATCATGATTAAGATGGAAAGCAGTGGAGCAATAATAAGAAAAAAGAAATTAGCTGCAAAGGAAAGCTAAAAAATATCTTGACAAAACGCAATTTTTCCTTAATTCTCCGAGTTTCTTCTTACTTCGCTTGTCATTATTACGCGTTAGGAGACCGCAAAAAGAAACTACATTAAAAGAAGCTCAAAGTCTTGACTTTTCTCGCTTTAGGCACGTTCGATCCCCGTCACGTTGGAGGAAAAGTTCAACCTTAACGGACAAAGTTTTGCAGTTTGGACAGTTGTTCTTTTCTGCAAAGTTTGTGGTGTAAAAAAGTTGTGGAAAAGTGCAAAAGATTTTTGGATTCGTGTCTCTCTCCTGCCAAATTTTCACATTTCTCGATATCATTGTCATTATCGTCTATATTTATGAAGAAAACAGAAAAAACTTGAATGACATAATGACAATAATCACACAAAAATATTTTCATTTCTTCTTTGAATTTCGCAATTTAAACGTATAAAAGAGGCATCTTATTTGCTTAACGATAATTTTTATAGATTTGACAAATCCTAGATTTTGTTGAATGTTAGCAGTGTGCAAATAAATAAATGATGGATTGAAAAGGATATGCTACTCTAGGTAAGCAAAAAAACATTTTTTGCAATTTTTAATTATTTTCAAAAGTGTTTCCTCCAACTAAATTATGCAATATTTAATCTTCGAATTAAATCCGAACAATAAAAAATTGCTCAATGTTAATTGATCTATTAGGTAGTTCCCAACACTCAAATCATTTGATAATTCTGTTGCACGCAAGTATTACATTCATGAACGAACGAACGAACTCTGCCGCGTGTAGAAAATGTGTAATTTTCAATTGTAATTACAACTTGTAACACGCCATAACACTCAATAATTCACCCTCACATCACTATACCTAAAATGACTGTCATTGTATCACACAAATTTCTTCATACTTTAACTCGAGCCTTGACAGTTTTGAGCTGTTGGTTGTTAACATTTAATTGAACAGGCCTCAGACAAACTACCTATTCAATCCTAAGGGGGAACCCTTTTGCTCAGGAGTACATACCTACACCTAGCATAACATGAATATTTTTCAGAGCAATAACTTCTGCGTAATCAGTCATCTCGTTTTATCATTTAAAAAATAACCGACAAATAAATATTAATGCCTAATAATTCTTATTAAAACATCATCAAACAGGGAAGAAATATAAAAGAAGACGACTCTTTCCTACTTTTTCTATTATTATTATTCTTATCAAATTGTCCTACAATGTAATCTCATAACTACTTCCACCTACAGTTTTGCTATTTCCTCAGGAAGTTTCTTTTCGGAAAATTCTAAGAAAAAAATTTAAAATAAAATTGGTTTAGGCCTTTTTTATGCAAAAATATGCGAAGCAAGGGAGAAAAACTTTATGGTTTGGACATTACTAGAAAATTGTACGTTTGTTCACTGCATTAAGCAATGTTTTACGCGCAACAGAGTGCATGAATATACATGAGATAACCAACAGAAAGCTGAGAGGTATTATTCCCACGAGTCTCATCAATTTCCATATTATAATGTAACTCATTATTTTTCTTCTTTCTACCACATACAATATAAATACATGCCTCGTAAAAAAGTGAAGTCCTTATACTAATCTAATGTAAGTACTACGTACTACTACTGCCTTATTGCATTCACCGACCGACACTTATCGCCAGTTTCCTTATCAGTCCCCACAATTTTTTAAAAGGAATAAGCATATATGCGTATTATTTACAATGAAAAAATCTCATTCAAGTTGTATCCTTCACTTCACTTAAACCATTATTAAATTAGCATTGTTCAAGAGTGTAAGTAAGCAGTAACTATCATCGAGCTAGGTTGAAAATGGATTCAGAATTAGTGACTTTGCCTTAAGGTGCACATACAAGTCATCACGGCCATGTGGCTGTGGCATCATGATATGATCATCATTTTAAATACGAGATATACCATGTCCTCATGATTTGATAAGGCCATAGAAAAAAATGTGTTTTCATTCTAAAAAAATTCTTGTATTTTGAAAAGGAACATGTATTCTATAGGGATGATTAACGGCATCGATACAATCTCCTTTAAGGCACATATAACCTTTATCATTTACACTACTGCCCTAGTGCACCCCTCCCACAGGCACCGAGCATATCGCATCATATCGGTTTGACGAAGGAGATAGCAACGAATTCAAATGCGAGTTCAGACTTTCGAGCGCATTGAGGCACGGTGACAAATCATTCGAACCAAGAAGAAACTTTTCCATTAGGTTGTACTCATTAATTAGTCTTGTGCTGCGTATGCATGGGTCTCATGCGGCGAGGGGTAATACATTTCAGTCATTGTTGATTTAACTTTGCGTAGGACAACAGTAATTAGGATTGTGTGTGCGTGGGCGAGATTAAATGATCGGATTGAAATCGATTGATTTGAGGAAAGAGAAATTTTCATAGGCTCGTGTTGTGCCTGTACCTAAAGTAATATTGAGGCTCAAGTGAAAGGATACAATAGGGATAGAATTGCAAGAGCAAGTTTTCCCCTTCTTCACTTTTGGTGGTCGTGTCCTGCGTAAATTTGTTCGTTAATGTAATCATGTGTCATTCATATTCATTCCCTTTTGTTTTTGCAGTGTATTGGCTTTCCCTGGAAATTACTTTCTCGCCAAAAGGGAGATTTTCAATTTATTTGAGTTGCGGCCAACTCTAATTTAATTACTTCATTCGTGATGATGAACAAAAGGCAAAGTCAAAATAATGCATGCAAATGAAGATTTGAAAGGCAACCCCGTAAATGAAGCGAACACCAAGAGAGAAAATGCAAGCGTGCATATAAATAATGCAATAGGAACGAGGGAGTAAAGGGAGAAAAACATATAGCACGCAAAACACCGGAAGCTTTCTCCACCACAATATTTTTTCTTCTTCTTCTTCTCGGGGAAAAGGAGCAAGCTGGAGAAAAGAGAAAGCGGAGAAATATAATTTTTTCTGTGAGAGTGCAGATTTTTTCAGACTTTCTTCTTTCCCATACATCCATAATAGCTTGGAACTCGGAGCGCCCACAACGCAACAACATCCCAGCTGGAAGAGAAAATTAGTCGTCATTTCCTGCTCATTTCCCAAATTTGTTGGTGTACGTATACAGCAGACAGGTTGGGAGCGTGAAAGGATATACGTACATATTTTTGCACCGTCATCATCATCATTACAGCTGGAGTTAGTCGTTGTTACACACACACCTTGTTCCACTCCCAACTAAATTTATAACTACCTCCATTTTTTCATTATTTTCTTGCGGTGGTCGCCCTCCAAAAAAGAAAGTGTGTGTGCGAAAGTGGTGGCGTGGCATATTTTTTTGCTGGCAACAGCACCAAAGAAAGTAATATTGATTAATGGCGACAGCTGCTGGAAATAACCTCGGTCCACCACCGATTATATCCTTAAGTTCACCTCTCCATTCACATCAGCCACCTTTGGTCCACTCTCACTCGTCACCATCATNTCCATTCACATCAGCCACCTTTGGTCCACTCTCACTCGTCACCATCATCCTCATCTGTGGCCGCTGTCACGCCAACTGGAGGAGGTGTCGGCCTCCAAATATCCGGCACAAATGGCACTGCCACCAGTACGAACGGCTTACGGGAGAGTCAATCCCCAAACCCCGGTGATCTCTCAGGCATATTCTCTGTCGTCCTTAATCGACAACAACATCAGCAATCACATCATCCTCTGTCATCATCATCGCATCATGTCCGCTGGCCGTCCTTTTCCATGGGCAATAGATCCTTTTGGACAAAGTATTGTCTCCTCTGCACCGTGTGTGGAAGTGCGGCATGCATTCTCGCCGGAATATTTTTAGTGGTTGCCGCATTGTTCCGATACTACACCACTTCCATTTATTACTTTGAGACTGTGCCAACATATATACCTGCAATTTTAGTAAGTCGCCATTTTTTATCCTCCGCGTAGAACAATATGAATGAATACCTAAACTTTGCTTATGACATGTGCAGTGCATAAGGCATCAAAAAACTTTTCCACAATATGCCATGCGGGTCACCTATGACATAATTCGTACTTTTCTCCCATGACCTCATATTCCTATTTTCTCTCTACAGCTTTCCATTTGTGGAGTGAGCACAATTGCGTTCTCATGCAAAAGAAATCGGAACATAATTTTGGTATGCGTCAATAACCCAATAAAAAAAAATATTATGGGAAATTATGAGAACCCTAGGAAGTACATTTTATCGTAAGCCTTTAATTTTCCAATTTCCTTTCCAGCTCCGGATCACGGCATGTTGGTCACTGTGCAGTGCAGCGTTGTCCTCAGTGATCACAATCACCACAAGTCTTATACACATGAATAGGCTGCAAACACTCAAGGAATGTGTTTACACGAAAAATCCACCAAGCTGTACTTGCTACAGCCATTCTTTTGGAATGCAAGGTCCCTCCGGTCCCGAAAGTATGAGATCAACATATGGATAAAGATTTTTTTCTCCAAAAGAAAAATTTGCAATTGGGACATGATCATACATACAATTTTCTCTTGTTATTTTAGCGACTCATTATCTGTTCGAGAACACTCCCGACTGCGACGTAATTCATGGGATCTTGTACTCCTGCTTGAGAGCAATTTTTGCCATATCAGTCGTTTCCGTGCTGCTCTCCATTTTCCTCTGTATGCTGCTCTATCAGCTAATTGGGTTAGTATCTTAGTATACGAAACACACATTCAGAATACTGATGATGAACCAATGAATGATGTAGAGAAAGTGCTCCCGCTACGCGAGAGCCTGATCCTTTCAAGGGCTAGCTTGATGGGATGTGTCCTATGTTTTTTTTACATTTTTAATAAATAAATTACGTGCCTTTAATCTATAATCAGTATTAATGCTAGGACATGTCCTTCTCAATATGCGACATTCTTTTTTTTCCATTTCAGTCACGAACGGAAGAAGGCTTACTGGAGCAGAATTCGCCGTATTAACAGTGATTGGTCCGCCGACTTTATTGCGTGTCTTGCTCGGTAATAAAAATGACATGAATTTTTCCTATATTTTCGCTTTATCACGTTCGCAATAAAAACGGATGGAGAGATGCTAATGTAAAGTAATTCACCATTTTGTTCGCTATCGTAAAAAGAATTTTCTCCATCTGGACCCCAACCCGCATTTTCTCTTGAGTCTAATTAATATCTCATTCATTTTTAATGATGCACAGACCTCTTCCGCGAGAGAGATCTAGCCTGATGCCGCTTGTACCATCGCTAATGCCAGCAGGAACGGGGACTATTCCGATCGGAGGACCGTCCATAATGCATCAATGGGGTCCGCCACCAACATACGAGGAGACCGTTACTGGAGGTATATGTACTTGAATTAATGAGATGAGATGAGATGATAAAATATTTTTTTGAATCTTGAGAGCTAAATAAATTTTTAATTCTGTAGGTGGTGGTCAACGCTCCGGACTATGCAGTATTCAACCCACACATTCGTTTGCGGGAACGAGCTCCCAAGGTTTCACAGGTGGTGGATTTTTCAATAACCGGAGCTCAGCAAGCTTTGCATTCCACGGCGCACATCATCCCCCACCCCGTCGCTTGCGTCTGGTCACATCCCATTCGGAAAACTCATTTCGGAGTAATCCCGACGGTCTCATGTATCCCCACCCATTTTCGCCCACAATAACCACGGTCGGAGATCCAGTCTCCGTTTTTAAGCAGCATGCCCACTTGAATCAGCATCATCAGCAACATCGTAATGACCACCATCATCATCACCATCACCATAATCATCACAATAATCATCGACACAATCCCAGCAGTAATTGCACTAGTTCAGCCCTCAGCAACTGTAGCATCGCAGTGCACAACGCAGACTACTTAATGGAGTCCGGGACAGGAAGTAGCCCGCCAAACGGAACTAGTGCAAGCATAATGGGCAGGAATAATTTCAGAGGACTCTCTCAGTCCCAAGTTTTGCACTCCGCAAACGAGGAGGACGATGACTGTTGCATGGATCATAGTCATAATCAGCGTAGTCGTATTCCACAATCTTCATCATTTATGACAAATGCTTCCGGCCGAAATTCCGAATTCAGCATTACGAGTCTGAGCATGCCGGACAATAGCAGTATGAGCATTACAATGAAGTCCAGCAACGACATTCCATTAAATGATAATAACAGCAGTAGCCATTGCTGCAATATCGTGGCAAGTAACAGTTTACCTGAAGATGACGACTTCGTCGTTATCAGTAGTTCAAATAACATTGAGGAAACGGGATTTAGTGACCAAGAGCTGAGTCTAACCTCGAACTGCACGACGTCAGCGGAAGCATTCCGTCATCACCGTCATAGTCTAGGCGGTGGAGGGGAAATGAGGAGGGGGTGCGTTTTGAGTAGTGGTGACGGAGTTGGTGCGACCACCTCAAGTTCATCCACTGGTGCTGTGGGAGTTGGTCCTGTGGGATCCAACACTAAGGCACCGCCAAACACAACTTCATCCGAACCAAAGATAATTAATGCCAATAAGAACAGTAGTTTTAATGCAGTTGGAGGTCAGATGGATAGTAATAATGTAATTAATAGCGATACAGATATTATTTTGAATAAAAAAGCGTTAGAGTTTTGGGGTAGCCTGAAAAAGCACAAGAATTTTGCGTATTACGGTGGCGGAGGAAGTAGCACAAGTCGAAGGAGACGGAAGGACAAGAGTAAATCCAGCCTCAGTAAAATTAGTTCACTTCCCTGCAGTCCATTTATGAATATGAGGAGAAAGCTATTTGGACCAGGAGGAAAGAGTTTGGAGTGCGTCCAAAATTTAAATTATAATTTCAGCTACAGCATGGCTCCAATGGAGGTTTCGTCTTGGATGATTAAGGCAAATAATGATGCAAATTCGAATAACAATGCCACCACCACAACGGAAGATTTCGAGCGTGAGGATCACCAGAAGGACACTAGGGTACGGAAGGGAAGCAGTAGTAGCGAATCCTCTGAAAAGTTTAATCTACGGAAAAAATCAATTTCTTCTTCGAAGAACGCAGAAAGTTTTGAAGATAAGGGAAATACGTCAGAATCCCGCTCCGTGGCAGAAGTACGTCCAGAAGTAGCTTAAGGTAGTAGGAACGAAGGAAATAATTTTTGTATGGAATTTTCTCCAAGATTATATTTAGAATTTCAAGGCTGTTTGCACAGAGAAAAATTTTCATTCTTGGAGAAAGAAATGGTGCAGAAGAAAAAATCTCTCAGGAAGAATGCATTAAGAATATGTAGGTAATATACATGTTATGTTATACTATGATTGCATGACATTGCCATATTATTTTCATTCCATTACGACATAATCAAAACAAGTCTTGATTGTCCAAGGTATCAACTAAATAAATAAATAAGACCGAGTCAAGTCCATCGAAGGGATTTGTAACTTGTAACTGATTTAGAGATTATTAAATACTTAAGTTTACAAATGAAAATCAATAAATTTCGAGTTAAAATAAAATTGCGATAATACCTTATTAAATAAATTGCATTTAACGGTTCATTTATTTCTTGGATGGAATTTGCTGGGTTTGTTGTAGGAATTCATCATCGAGTATTTTTGACGTTATATTTGATAAGTGACAAAATCCCTACCCTTTTCAGTTCTTCTCGTATCTCTGTTTTTAAATTTATCGTTTAACCGTCAGTTTGAATAGACCTGAGCATTCAAATAAAGTGACAATGAAACACCAGTCGACCTGTTTTATTAGTAGGAACGATTCGTATTTTATTCATTTCTAAAAACTACATAATAACAACGTAAAATGAGAACAGTCCTGCTGGTGGCATACATCTTTTGTATCATTGATTTTGGATACTAATTTTGCATTTCGAGGAAGCATTAACGATTGGTGAAATCATAAGAAACTTCCGATTTGTATCCATTATTGACTAAAAAGCTCATCATTCTGGCTTCGTTAGAGATGTTTTAACTTAAACGCCTCCATCAAGCCAAGGTGTCTCCAGATTGCCGGGTTTGGGGGGATTAGTCCAAACGGAGAAAGCTTCTGATGCCTGAGGAATGACGCTCTGCTGCATGTGCTGATATGATTTTACAAACTGATCAGTAAATGCGCTCACGAATCCCCGGGCCATTCCGAAGCCGGTTTCACTAACACTCCTTGCGATTCTCCAAGGTAGTCTGAAGAGTGTTACATACCTGTGGAGTACAACAGAATTATTTAGATTTGTTTTGCTAACTACAGAATTTCCTTACTATGAGAAGTTATTGCTTTAGCTTAGCTTAATTGCACTTGTGGAACCATTGGACCATTTAATTTGATCTTAGAAACCCCTTCCCAAATTCTACTATTGTCGTGTGCGTAAGTGGCGAAAAACGGTTAGTACGGCATTCTGAACCCTCGATACGTTTTCCAAGAAAATTTACGTGCTTGAAATTCCATTATTTTTTTAATTTAATTTTTGACTTCCCAAGCACCTTTAGATTAAATGATAGCTAAAACACACGCGGAAATTTTATAATGCTAAATTATGATTCTTTCAGGACGATTTATTTGAACTGGACAATTGCGTACCTGGCTTCGGATTGCTTGGGTTGAATCTGATTTTGAAACTTTTGTGTTCCCAAAAGGAAGTTGCGAAGAAATTGTACAGACTCTGATGTTTCGCTGTCCTCCATTACTGGAGCATGCAGTGTGTCCACCGTTATGCTCGGGAGTTTACGAATGTCCGTATATGGCTTGGCACTGCAGTCGCTGACATTTTGTATACAAATTATAGTCGAAACTAAAAACACCAACAACGATTCCCTTTTCATTTTTGATATTTTCTTTCGATCAATCACAGAATTTGATTTCTGCACCAGCCAATTGAAAACTAATTTGGTCTATTGAATTTACTTTAATTTTGTGGGCAATTTGTTGACAAAAACAATAAAAGTCCAGTTGAGAGCGTGCGCCGCAACTGACGCAAGCAGTCGAATGTCGCCAACATTTTATCGAAAGATTCAACGAATTCATGCATGATTTGTCCTTATCATCCTAACGTGTATTGATTGTGGCGTAAGTAATTTTTTAGAAAACAAAGGAATCATCATTACAACATTACAAGCATTATTGGTGAGGTGATCTGTGTGCGCCTTCTTCCTGTACTTTTCTTCCTTTCATGTTGCCTCTTCAGTCTCGTCTCGGTGCATGATGTACGCATTCATTTCCTTCTAAGCTCCGCACGTGACAGATCCTATCGTATTGCATGCTTTTCAACTACTGTAATGGTTCACGAAGGTTCTGCGAACGAAAGGTATGAGAAATTTTTTTTCTAAAATTGATAGAGGTGATATCAATGCTGATTTGATAACCACTTGCGTCTCCCCGTAGGTAATAATAATAGCATATCATCAGCTTATGTGGACCTATCTTATGACAAGACAAGCAAATTACTCCAATCCAATCCAATGCAGGTAAGTACCCATTGGTAGGTAGCTACGCTCACTTGAATACAAACGCGATAAAGAGTAAAAGAGATGATATTCATGCGATGTGAAGGATATTGACCTGCATCAAACTTGCATCCCTGCAAAATTATAACGGATGCACAAATGAATTTCAAAAAACTATTCAGTGACCATTCATTTTGATTTTTATTATAGAAACTAGAATTTGAGTTCTTCGTTATGAAACTTGTTCGCTGCACTGAAACTGAAAGATATGTTATATAATCAGCGATTTCATAATGACTTCAGCAGACTAGACTTGCCAGACTTTCTGATTTTTTATGTATTTTTAGGAAAAAAGGATGAAAAATGCCAGGCCCTAAAGTGCTTAGGACTACCTCTCCTATTATTTAATATATGGATGTATGCTTGTTGGTTTTGTTTGCAATTAAGTAGGACAAACATCGAACTATTTCGTCTAGAAAAAGGCGGTTTTTAGTCCTTCCTGTTTAGCACTGCAGTAGTCAAATATTTGTCGATCGTGCTAGGTTGAACTGGAAAAGGATAAATTTTTCTTTGTTTTTGGATAAAAAGAGCTTTATTTCTCGACCACAAATTGAGACTCTCAATCATTGCGCAAAAGATACTTCAGCATTAAATTAAATTGTAACATTTTATTTATAAGGATCATAAGGATGGCACGAATTCCAAATTATTTACCAAATTGATTAATTACCTAAGTTTGAGTGGTATGACAGATATTTGACGCAGGTGTTAGTACATATTATATGATTTCTTTTTAGGCATCCGTTTTATGAGGTTGTTTGATGAGTGAGTGCTGATGAGTAGAAAGTTTACGTTTAGGTATTTAGTTATTGGAAGAATTCGTTGTACATTATATGCTACATCCGCCCATGGCGCACACACTTTGTTTGTTTCGAAACGAATTCGTGGGTGTCAGAAAACATTTTTCTTTGTTGTTTATGATGCGACATTGGAGAAAATTGAAATAAGGGACGTACATATGTGTCTGTTTATTATTAACAATGATGCAAATATGCAAATCATACAACCTTGAAATCTTTGTGACATTGCATACTATCAACTACACTGCATTGTTCATATCGTAACGTAACGTAACGTGCTTTATGTTGGATCGCATGTCAGTAAAGTGAGCTGTTCGAGTTCGAGTACTACCTATAAAAAGAAACAAAGCAAGCAAAAGGTCAAATCGTGAAAACCATTAGCTCACAACAGTTTTTTATTAAAAATGAGAGATTGACTAAAACATTATTTCTATTAAAAGAAGTAATATACTAAAATGTTCAAGCGAAAGTAAAAAGCAATTCTCTTCAATTTCTAGCTTTCTAGCTAACATTCCTTGCTAAAGTTTCTAGCAAAACATTCTTGCTAGATAGATATTATAGATGCTAGAAAACAACTTTATGAGCAGGCAATGAAGCAGGTGTCGTTATAGTGTGAGCACGCTTACACAATTCGACACAAGCACATCGTCTACCAAATTACGATGTTTCAATTTGGTTAGCGCGTACCAAGCATAATATAACGAAGTAATTTATTTGCATTCATAATTTTGCTATTTCCTGTACATGAAAGTTTATAAAAAAAACTTGCAGTATATTTATTTATTTTGAAACTTCCCAGTCACCATTACAATTCAACTTTTCCACTGATTACAATCATAATCATAGTTTAAAAATCGTGAAAATCATACCATGAGTAGAGTAGTTCATTTACAGAAACTCATTTCTGCAATGCTGGGTAATATGTCTCGTTCCTCATAAAACCAAACCAGTGAGGAGTGAGGTTGCAAGTACAGTCATTACCATTACCATGATAGCTTCCTCCCTCCATATTCGCTCGAGTTATGAAATTTCACTTCTTGAGTGAGGATAGAAGTGGGTTGACAATGAAAACGTAGATTTTACCGATATTGGCAGACCAATGAGCTTACATTACATTTTCTGAAGATTAATCTATGTATATAAAAGACGTTTTCCAAAATATTATAATATCATTGTCACAAATGAGTCATGAACTTAGGTCACAATTAAGGCTATAATTACAATCGCAATTAGGATTCATATGGCATGCTCCTGATAATTACTTGCGAATGAGAATTTCATAGGCACATAAGTGTAAAAATTTGTAAAGGCAACAGATGAATCTTCAGCAATAATATAGGTACGAATTGATATGAATGCACTTCCGATTGTTATTGAAATTTCAAATGCAATTTTCAAAAAGACATGCTTCTCTGAATACCAAAGTTTGTAATTGTGTGTGATTGCTAGGGCAGGTGTTCATACTTTGAACTTGTTATGTTATGAATGTTACGTGGTACTCAAATTATTATCATTTTCCGATCGCATGCAAATTGTAATTGCAATAGACCAACACATGACGTTTACTTTTATTGCAGTCAAGTCAAGTAAGTAAATTATGATTGTCGATCACATCCGTGTTTAATTTAGTAAGAGAAATTTTTAAGCCTCCAAGAAATTTTAATTAAATGATAAATATTTAGTTGCGTGTTATGCACAGTTCCTTTAAATTTTATGCCTAGGAGAATTTCATTATTATTTTTATCACGATCAAGAGTTTCTAAATGACATAATTGTGCCGGAGGTTCATTAGGCCTACATTATAGCTTTCAGCAAACAGGGCCTATTTATTGTCGCCAAAAATTAAACCAATAGAAGTAACACAAGTCATTATTAATCAAGTCCATTTCTTTTCTTATTTA
>JAHZNI010001617.1:0-11515 GCA_027744415.1 Seira ritae | reverse complement strand
TTATGAATATTTGTGGACAGCCGAGCGAACATGAACTCGAGCTTTCCATAGAAAATATTTTTGCTATCTCGTTGTTGTTATAATTTTAGAAATTGCACAGGAAGTGGAGGAATGGTTTTTCAGGTAATCAATCTCGCACTTCCGAAAAATTAAGATGAAGTGGATAGTGGAATGGATTAGATTTAATTACTCGATGCAGTAACATTCCATGAACTTGAACACTTGAGTGGCTCATAATTACTACATTGCGCGAGCTGCATTCCAGACCTACGTAACATGTATATCTGGATTTTCCGTATTTCCAGTAGATCACAATCAATACCCATAAGCAAAATTGAATTGGTAAAGCTACATTTATTTACGGAAATTGCACTTCCAATGAGCATCAGATTGCTTCAAACAATATCCAGTTTCACACATGAATTCTCGCTGAAATAATCAAAGATTGACAATAATCATTTAATTTTGAAATCATTTGACAGACTACATTTATTTTCCTTCACACGGGTGTGCATAATAACTACTCACAATTTCGTGACCTTAACTTAACTGTACAAACAAGATCGCAATAATTTTATTACTTCCACACTACTTCATGTCACCACTTCGACTTCGTCCATGAAGTCCACCTTGAGAAAAAAATAATTGGAATCGGAGATACCGATACTACACCATTTCCTATATCTACCAACTAGTACGTTGGAATAAGGCAACTCTTGCATTTCCTCTTGAGGAACGCACGATGTTTGAATTGGATTGCCTCATACAAACCTAACTATTCAGTAAATAACGTATCAACATTATTTTTTCTAATTGCCGCCACACTTCCATAAATGTATCCTGATCTTTAAACTTACCGTGAAGGACCTCCACAGCTTCAAGCTCTCTTTTACAGTATATTTTATGATTCTTTATTCCTTTTCCGGGAAAAACACGATTGCACTTAATTAGAAGAACATTTCAAAATAATAATTAGGCAATATTTAGTGAATGTAATGAAGCTCCAATAATAGTAACGTAACGTAACACGAACTATTACACTCCAAACCACCGTCACTTTACTTTTGCCAGAACGGACAGGTAAGGCAAAAAAAATTTACGAAGGAAGATTAAGATTACTACTATTATTGCCTTACTACTATATACTACTACAATGGACAATGCATTGGAGTCAGAAGAATACAGTGTATTATGATGTGATGTGAGGAATAATAGTAAAGTTGTAGTAACAAAATCCAAACCACTTTACTTCTTCAGTCGCATTCATCTCCTGCATTCATGTTATATTCATGCACACATAGAAATATTGCGTGAGCTCCGACCAAGTTATTCACAGAATCACTCGCTCACATAACCAACCGAACCGTAGTCATAGTCAGTCCATGCCATGGACTGATTTTTTTTTCATGAAGAAGTGGAAGAAGGGTAATCGTATGGTGTTTGTATTTGTATCCTAAAACACGATTTTCAGGAGGAATATTATTGCATTCACTAGAACTTAGAACCTCTCTAGCAGCAGGCTCGAATAGGTACATCTTAACTAAACACATTCAGCTCGCTCACAATCAGGAGAAGGATAATATTCATCATGATCGTTTCGAACTTTTAAGACCATACTAGGGAAAAAATGTGGTTACTTTACAGTGGAGCGGTGGTGTTGGTGCTATGATGGTGATACGACGACGACCCTCACATTCAATTCATTTTCATCCCTCTCGTCCGTCCGCTCGCTCAGAAAGACGGGATACTACTATTACTACTACAACTACCCACCAAACAAAAGGAAAAATGTTCGTAAATGGCGAAATACACAATGCACTGCATAAGGAAAAATGATGATGATGATGATTGCATTACAACTTCAACAGCGGAAAAAAATTATTATAAGAACAGAGTCTGAGTATGTACTTGCATATTTCTTATGTGATGCGAAGGTAATAGTAGTAAGTATGTAATGACTACATTGTTTCGGTATGATGATGATGGACTGACTGAATTCGAGGGAAGGAGAAGAAGAAGGGGTGAATACGAATGACCATCTTCACATATTGCATGAAAATTCCCCAAAAAATATAGGCACTTGCATTCATTCACTTCAGTTCTTAGACTGATTGTGATACAGAATGCGTACATTTTTTTCAAACGTAACTGGTTAGGGCATCAGCTAGCTAACAAGCGTGTGTGTGGTATGGCATGAAGAGGCATGAGGTTCATTTCATGAATATTTACGATTCATTTCGTGATTCATAGCGTAACTAAAGGAGAGGATGACAATTTTATTCTATTCATTTTCAACTAACCTGTCCTTCAAAATAATTCTATGAACTGGTAAGGAGTCAGGTACCGTTCCAGGACAAGCCCTTGAAAATATCACATCAAAAATATAAAAATAGGATTTAGTAGACTCAAATTGAAGGTGAGATTTACCTTCAGATGTAAACACATTTATTTTTTGGGAAAGGGAAGTTGGATGAAAAGTGATATGATTTCGAAAAGGAATTGAAGATAAATACTTTGGTAGGAACTATACAATGCAAAGCGGTAATTCACGAAAGGAAGATGCAGCGCATCGAATGTGTATGCATGTGTTTGAGCGAGCATTACCACCACCATCATCATCATAATCATCTCATGACATGACATTCAGCATCGCAGAGATCATGAAGGTTACAGGTGTACACCGAGTAATAGTAATAGTAGTAATACTGGGATGAAGTCTGCTTCACTTTTCTTTCCTGATTGCAATCATCATTTGATACGTTGAAAGCAAACAAAACCAACCAGCAGAGCAGAGCTACAATAAAGCGATGCAATGTCTGCGATTTTTTGTATGTAGTTACATACATTCCTCTATTGTTGCGGATTTATAATACCTCACAGTCGTATTGTTCACGCGCTCTTACACTCACAATTTACAATTGCAGTCATTTCAATTCAGAATCTGTGATGAACTTCACACTCTAGTTTGACAAGAGTTCGGTCGGGGTTTTAATAGCGAGATTGAAATTCACGCCTTCATATTAACAGAGAGGACCTGCTAAAGTTAAGTCCGACAGTAGCACATGAGATGGCAACGAAGGTGGGAAAAGGAAAGCATTATTTGCAAAGCCTGATCTGTCCATATGCATACATGCATGTAACTATGATTAAAAATTATTAAATGAATCAATTGACTATTATTTATGTTCCTTCAACCGTTGGAAATGCCGTACAACATTATCAATATCATTTATTGGAATGATACGCAAGTGCTGATTAACTGTTATCCGTCATCACAGTTCACAACCCTCTTTGATTGAATGACTTTCTGAAAAAAAGTTCTTTTCACGATTCATGATATGGTCACCACACAGTGGACATCACACTAATAAACAATTTCGCATTTTAAAATAGATTCCTCTGGTTTTCTGACTTTAAATCGTTTTCGCCCATCTTAACTTAATTTGGATGCATATTTTACGAAGGCTGTCAAGTCAAATCAAGACGAAGACAAGTCCATCACTTTCTTCAGCTGAAACGCAACTACATACTTATGTACATGAAAATCATGACCCGTACAAGAAACAGGATTGTTGACAGTTTCATCAAGTTTATGCAAATTGAATTTAAATTTCAACATGATAGGCACCATAATAATGCTTTCACTTACTTTTCCTTTATGATATTTTTATGCCTATAGAATGGTTGGTCTCTGACAGGCAGACACAAATACCAATTAGGCCCCTGAATGAAAGTAAAAAGAAACAAAATGGGGAATGTTAGATATGTATAAGTTAATTTTTGTCCTTTAGAAAGCTTAGACTTACGAATCTCGTAAAAGTCAATCAATTTTTAAATTGTAGGTGAAGGTGAGTGTTGAGTTCGATATGATTTTTTTTCAAAATGCTACTTTAAAATGCATTTTAGATTATCGATTGCAATAAATTGTAATACTCGAAATTGCTCCCTTACGGGGGTTGGAAGTAAGAGTTCACTCTCAGAAATTTTATGTTCTCTTCGTTATCAATATTAGCTAAGAAGTCTGAGATGATTCGTTTCATATGTTGCTGGCAGAAGCGAGTTTTGCAAAAAAAATCTATACTTTTGATTGAACATTGAAGTGAAATATCTGTATTCACTACTAAGGAAAAATAAAATGCTTTGTTATATTTGTGATCATGAACATGATCATGTCGTAGAGATCATTAGTGAATGTGCGTTTCGGGAGCTTAAAGACCCTCATTAATTAGCGTAGTTTATGGGTTCGTTTGAAAAGTGGGAGTGTTACGCCTGCAGTCTTTACTTCAGAGGAGAAATGAGAAAGCCGAGCCACTCCACCAACATACTCCAAAAGAAATGATTCATTAAAGATGCTTTGTTTTGCATTGAAGTGAGTATCGTTTCTAGACTAAATTATGCATCATTTTATGTTCGCATTAATAGGGCGGATGTCAAATCAACTTCCTCAGGATCAGCAGAGTAAGTTAACATTGGGAACGAATTGATTATTTTCGAATTTCGATTTTGACGCTCGTCATTTCGAACTCTTTTATTTACCGATTAAAACTTACTCAATTTCAAAGCATTGAAACAAGTATGCGTGGAATGAATAAACAGCGAGCAGTTTAGTAAATATTTTTTTGGACAGAGACGATATTTTTTAAAGTTTTTTTTTTGAAAAAACTGAAAGCAGTATGTATCTTAGAAAATTTTTCGTCATTAAAAAGGAATCGTAAAGAATAGTAAAATGAATTGCAAATAATTAGTTTTTCCTTCTCTTATTTCATTGAGGAAACAAAAACATTAGAGTCGCTACAAAGACGGTGCAAGTAGCGTAAAATATTCTTTAGAAATGCAGTGGGATCGGCTCGTTAAAAGTTTTTTTTTTCATATATCGCCGGCTCTCATATATGTTTGTAATTGATACACATTGACTGATTAATTATAAGATGAGTCGTGAAAAGAGACAGCGATTTGACAAAGCAGACAGATTAAATACATACGCAAATTCAAATAAAGCAATAGAAAAATGAATAGTAAATACATGCCATCATGCCAAGTTGTAAAAATCGAATAATGCACTTGAGCTAATGACATTTACGGAGATTGCAACTGGCAAGTAGATAAAAGCCGTTAGTCGGTTAATAGGTAATTTGCTTCGCCGAAAGGAATAAAAAATTTATGATTGGCTCTTCAATTTTTTATAAGGAGCCATATCCAATATCAATATCATTGATTTTGTATGGCTGAGATAAATTTGAAGTGACTTGACAAGGGAGCCCGCCAGCACTCTTCTTAATAAAGCTTAGGTGGTGTGTTGCACGGACTCTTGTTTTCCGAAAGGAAAAGTTCTATTTCTTCTGATCCACTCCACTCCACACGAAGCCGTCGACAACGATATTTTTAAGTGCATTGAAAGTAGTAAACCGATCAATGTCAAAAATTAGAGGAGAAAATAAAGCAAGAAATCGTAGTCCTAATTGGGTTTCATGACTATGACTCATCTCAAAACTGGAATTCTAATAAGTTGTTTTCATTCATGCGGCTTGTTAACAAGGAAAATATCTTCGTTTTTTTGCAAAAAAGCATAAAAATTATTTGAGTAAATACTTTAGCTTCAACTAGTTTTTATTAATGGTCATGCACCGCACTCTTGAGTCGTGGCTTGGATTGGATTAGAGTTCAATGCTTTTTCGATGCTGACCAGTTGACGTTTCATTCACGCTTTCCTGTCCAAAAGCACTTTTAGCATTCTAGGGGCTAGTACTATAGTACCTGTAATAACTAATGCAGCTTTAAAAAGTTTATTTTTGTTTGGTTTTTTTTCAGAAGCACTTCATATTTTCATGATCGATTTATCACTACCGATGCAATGCATTCGACTACATACACAAAATTGTGTTAGTGAGAGAGTAAAGCAATTTAAAGCAGACGACGACCTGAGCAAGCCCAAGTGCTTTTTGCGAGTTTGACAGTTACGCAGATGAAAATGAAACTTTAACAAGTTTACTACTAACAACTTGCTCATCAATTTGTTTGAATTGCTAAGCGTAAGTTTCAGACTTTTTTTACTAGAGAGTCAAGTCGAGTGTTTGTGTGCGGTTTTTTGCATGGCACATGCTCATCAAATAACAGCGTTCGTTTTTTAGTGATAGTGATACGTAATAGTAATCACAGAGGAAGAAGAAGCGTAAAAGTAATTTTTGAGAGCAATCAACTTGGCTTCCTACTCCTCCATTTTCTATGACTTCAACTTTCTTTATGGATAGTCGAGTTCGAGTTACATAGTTGTGCAATTTGCTCGAGAGTTACTTTCGTCAAGTCTACTCACTTTCTTCACCAACCTGAAGACAAGCCACTAAGCCAGGTCAGGCCAAAGTGCTGCAATTTGCGATTGTGGAGGTCTCAATATCATTTAATCATTTTGGGCGTGGGAGGCGCAGATAAAATGATTCACCTTTTACGGATCAGATTTGATTGCTGACTAATTTGAACCAGAGGTTCTGGGGCAAACTGATATAATGCAATAAGTGAAAGAAAGGAGAGCTCCAAGAAACTAAAACGGTAAAATTTTTAGACGTCAATTGTGAATGAAGATGAACTCTTTTTTGACTCGCGTTGCGTGTCACTTTGATTATGATAGCAATAGCAGGTACAGTTAATCGATATACAATCATTAGAAAAACGGTCCGTCAGTACTTCACGAAAAGGAAGAATACACTCACAATAAATTCTAATAATTTCCTTTAAAAGTGTTTTCATTGCTGATCTATCTAATCTCAGGCCAGGACCAGGTTTTTGGCTTGGCTTGGTGTGACAGGGCCGGAATATTAATATTAACTTACTGTCTTATCTTTCTCAGCCGTCAAGCCAGGCGAGATGCAGTTATGCCGGCGAAGGAGAAAATTATAAAGTTTGTAATTTCATTTCATTTCAAGTTTTTTCTGCAAACTTCCTTTGTAAAAATCGTGTTCATGAACAATAAATGAACGACACATGGAGGACGACAAGTAAAGTAAGTGGAGATGGTGATAATGGGAACAAGAATTTGAATAAGGCGTCTTCATCTCGACGGAAAGGAAAATAGAAGATTCCGCTCTGCCTTGACTTTAGCTCTACGCGCGTGATCATGATCATGGCAGGTACACGTACACAGATAGCCAGCGGTAAAGCAGAGAACTCATGACATGACACAATAAAAGTTATCAACATCAAGTTCAACCTCGTTTAACTTTCTGTTTGATCTGAATTAGATTATGATAATTTTCTTCGGAAAATGCCAAAAAATATCCTAGATTTGCAACAATGAAATACCTAAGCATAGTATCAAATGCTTGAGTTTCGATGAAGGCGGAGTCCCTAGCCAGACCAACCCTGACACGGAGCAAAAATTAATCCTTCAAAACTTCAAGCAGATAGTATTTGCATTTCAGGTTACACGGATTGATTACCATAAACCGAAATGGATATGGATCAAAGGCGTAAAAAGTCACTGGGAAAATGGTAATCCGCATGTTTTCGCGATGGCATTAGAACTAGTGCTTTCATCTGTTGTTATTATCAGTGAACATGAAATTGCTGTCCACCTTCAGTGCATCCTCCAGCTTACAAGATGAACATGACATTTCGTAAAAGCTAAAAACCTAGTTTTCAATCCTACGATTTACGTATTGCACCTTAGAAATTAAAATGCGCATTAGAAAGAAGCGGGTGAATAAAGATGATATACTTGCCACATACTAGGAATGTAACTTCGACATTAGTGAACAGTGACAACCTTGACATTTTTTGCGCTTGTCTATAATGTCCGCTTGTCAACTCTTATCAGCATCAAAACTCAGCCGTAAACCAAAATAGAGGAAATCTATGTTAAATAATTTCAATTATTTTAAATTGCTAATTTATGATAAACGTATTATTACGGCCACCTAATATATTTTTTCAGATTCTCCAAAATGCATTTCTCTATCCATTATAATCGCTTACTAGTTTGACCCAAGTGGAAAAAATAACGACAACCATTCAATGTTATTTATTTGTTCGGTCAAGTAACTATCCTGAAAAATAGATCTAACTAGACAACTTTAGCATTTTATTAAGCAGACGCTTTTCTCGATTATGCGATTTTCTTTTTTTTTGCATTGCATTTACAGATTTCAAGAGAAAATGTTTACTTTGTGAGCATCAGCTCTCTAAACAATGACTTCAGTTATTACAACATTTTGCATGCATGCATCCCTACCGATATTTGCTCAAGCTTTTATAATAATAATAACTTCTTTAGTTTTGCTGTTTGCTTTGGCTACTCAACTCCTCGTCCTCGCAGATTGAATTCGATAGTGATTTGTGACTGCAATTGTTACAAAAAACGCAAAACTTGTTACTTCGGTAAGTTCGGTTGTGTTTTGCAGTGTCTCATCTCATAAATCCTCTCGAGCCATAAAATTAGCGGCCATTACAACCTCTACACTTGTCTAGCGTCTACTACAGTTATAACTTTTCAAAAAGAAAATGTCTATATGCTCACGCTCATTCCGAACTTGGTCGATTTGTTCAAGCCCAAACGCACTGTCATGTAATAAGTAGTTACGCTATTTGTTCAAAAAGCAATAATCATACTTTTTATTTGCAAAAAAATACGACCTGGTCTCCTGAAATAAAGGACCCATACAAACCCCGTACGTAATACTTTTCCTTTAAGCAATCCTTTTTGCACTAAAAACAATTTCTCTTAGCAAATGAAAAAGTATTCTATACTCAAATGAATTGACTCATTCGAATTCTTCGTGTGAGCTCAAGTCCCATAAAGCCCGGCTTGGCTCAATGAGGGGTATGCCGAGCCCTGGCCTGGTCTGCCGATTCATATCTCATCCATTTAATTTTTCTGACAGACTCAAAACTGCCCCGCTGTTCCACAAACTATCTTTTCAGAATCCTTTATGAGCTCAAGTCATAACTGTCATGATTAATATTCGTCTAAAGCCAACTTATTTTCAGAAAAAAAACAAATAGTTCACGTTTTTTTCTTCGCCTTTGCATCACACATCGCCCATTTTTACATTGTCGAACCTAGCTCTAGTCGCAAATAAATTATTGGCGATTTGATTCGATTGGTTTTTTGGTGATGATGATGAAGAAATAACAAACAGTTTCATTCATTCCTGTTGACATTCTTGCACTTTGTATGAAACAAGCCGAACGTGATTAATTTCGAGTTTAACTGTGCTCACTTTTCCTATTAATCTTGACGCAAGGACACGACATTACAATTCCTGGTCTCGTATGGTCTATCCCAATTCCCAGCCCAGAGTATTGTCTTCAATCACAAAATATAGGCTCAAGTTGAAGTCGGTGTCATCGGTCATCGGGACAGCACATTATGTGTCTTGATGAAATCATTAACTAGGTCAGACATGAAACATGGTACAATACTTTTTACGATGCCCGTATATTGTACTAAAGGATTGTAGTTTTGCTATTTTTCCTCAGATTTTATTTCGCTGACATGAAAAATGAAATATGAACGTGTTTGCATAAAATAACATGTTTACTTAGGTACACACACACAAAATCTAATTAGGCGATCAAATACCCTTCGCTCCACTCCACCACTACCACCACCACAAAGGCAGGCAAATACAGACTCTTGAATGTATGTAGTTCTGTTGCAATGCACTTCAGAAAACGCATAAAAATCAATGATGTTATATTGCATTGTTCGCAGTGAAAATTGCATTTTCTTTGAGGATTTCAATTTCTTTTGAAGTTCAAATCTTTAATGCATGTAAACGTACATTGATCGATAGATACATCGATTTTAAGTGGGTCAGAAAGTTATTCATATTAAAGCTTTCCAAAGAGATATTCCAGCATTTTTGCTTCAGACTTTCTTGAATGTCTTAGGATTTGATTGTTCCTAATGCACATATACATTTTGACGCTATATCTATCTGCCGTAAATTCGAAATTCCAAATTATTGATGGATTCAACTTATCGCTAAAAAGCTTGTCATTCGCAGGAGTTGCCGAAATCGACGAAGAAAGGATATGAAAGATTTTTAACATCTTGCAGAACTCTGCTAGAAATATTTAGCTAATATTGAGCAACAAGTTTCCCGATGTCTGCTCCTGCTCGCTCACGCTCACGGCTTATTCTGTGCAACTTCACGCTGATTTCGATTTCGGATTGGATTGAGCAAAAATGCCCGAGGTGCGAGAGTGGTAAAATATGAGGAAAACCACAAAAAGAGACAACTTTAAAGAGATAACAGCGTTAAGTAATCCATCGCAAGTGCAACTTAATCTATGCAAAAAAATATCTTGGGAGAGGGAGGGGGTGTGTAGTAGATCGCTGTAAAGATTGAGATGCCCTTCTTCGTGGCTTGGTTGTGGTTTACAGGCGCGTGGACTATCCTACTCTCGGCTCTCTCAAACAGACAAGATGAAAAAATGATAACTTCGTCAATAATAACATCTGTTTTGACTCGTACGAGTCTATTCATACTTCTAATTGCAAACTTTTTTGCCCAGAACGAAAGAAAAAATCGCGAGGAACGAGGTTTTTGAATTTTTTTGCACAGTATTACTCAACTGAAGCGTATGAGGGAGGGGGATGATGATAGTGATGACGATGAGAAATAAATTTGTTGCCGTCTCGTTTCATCTCGCTTTTTTCACGCCCCGTCCCGTCTTATTGTACGAATTTGAACAAAAAAAGTGCGAATGAGGTTGGCTCTTTTTTAGTTTTGCATTGTCCATCTATCCAAAACGCTGGTCGGAGTGAGTGACTACGAAAGGAAGAGTCAGTTACCCTTGCTTGGCTGAAAGATGAGTTTCATCTCGTCACCACCACCAAACAAAGCAATGTATGTAATGCAATTCACGATAAACAACTTCCTCGTTCAATATTTTTCAAAAGCAAAAGTAATGCATAATATCCACCGGCAAAATGCCATATTTTCAAGATTACGTGAGGAAATCATTTATTTTTATTGTATTGGACTTGGTGGGATATTACCTTTTTAAAAAATAGATTTCAAATTCGGATAGGACTGACTGACTGAGGCTAAAAAATTATTCAATCAAGATGGACGATTTGCGAATGATCGATCTTTTCTCACAGTCCTAAATAGTTAAGCCGTTGTAAATAGAGAAGAAATCAATGCATGAAGTTAAGCCAAAGAGGGTCCAAAAAATCTATTTTTTTGGCATCTTGCATTTTTGAGTTGCACGCGCATACCCTCACTAAATCTCTTTCAATGTAAGGCAAATAAAAATCCTTTCACGTGTAGGCCAATGATTTGGTTTGTATTGTTGCAATTGCACTAATGTTGTGTGCGATTATGAAATCGATATTTCACAGAAGCCTCAAGATTCAAGAAGAAATCTATGTTAATTGTTCCGTAAATATTTGAACAGGATATAAGAATTCATAATGTGATATGATATGATACATCATGAATCACAAGAATGAAGGTTGAAGTTAGAGGTTGGGTGTGATCGACTGTCTTTTGACTAGGATTTGGCCTGACTTCAG
>JAHZNI010001616.1:0-15310 GCA_027744415.1 Seira ritae | reverse complement strand
TTCAGAATAGATTAGCTGGCTACTCATTTTATCAATGTGTCCATTAATTAATTAATTAATTTAGAGCACCACACAATATGTATCGTAACTATCTTAAAATGTCATGAAAATTGAGCCGAGTAAAGTAATGAAGAGCTTAAAATCTTTGGCAAGTCTTGATAACCTTGAACAATAGTAATAGTAATGTATGTATGCTTGCACTAATAGCGAAACGGTCTACAGGAATACTCTGTTAGTTGTTCATGTAATACTAATTAATTAATGACGTTCGATTCGCATTACAGTCCTTCAATTATCCTACGGACAGAAATTCAACTTCACGTTACACATAACACAGCTCTGGAACAACTGATAGTCTCACACTCTTCTGAACTGAGAAAGTACAAACGTGACTTCTTCAAGAGTCTCGCACTCTTTCTCTTTTACTTTTTACAGTTTCATATATACAATCAATGTATGTATAAATGCATATAACTAAATCATAATATTATTATGTATAATGATTACACATATATATTATACTATATCCTATTTCCCTTTTCCTAAAAAAATCCTTCCCATCGAAATAAAAGATTCCTCTTGCTCAACATGAGGTAAACAGAGATCAACGAGGAAGAAAAAGCAAACCAGAGTAGAACATGGTATTACGACCACCACATCATGAACCATACCGCGTAGGAATGAGAGGAATAAGTTTCGGTGTTGCGACATAACGCAAAAGATTGCTCATCCATAAGACTCTGCAGGCCGGAGACTAAAGAAACATGTCTACTGATTGCTTCTCTCATATAGGGCTCCTCTATTTTAACTTTCACAATCATCTACCACCTACTGCTATCGCACTGATGCTCTCTAGCTCATATAGAGTTTTTAAGTGAAAGGATTCTAGACAGCCCAACTGACTCTATTCCATGCATACCAACAAAAACTTTTCCATCGTTTTCATATAAAAAAGTTCTTCTTCATGTGTGTGGGGACGTGCTCCTTTGGCTCTGGTACAGAATGGCCGTAAAAAATTTTGTTGAGAGAAAACTTTCACAGGAAGGGAGTCATTGCATTGTCTTTTCCTCTGAAAAGTGGAGCCTTTTTCCTACTTTCATCAACTCCCAAAATGAAATGAAGTAAAGTATGAGGAAAAGAGACCCTAGGCAAATTGTTGTCTCTTCGTGGGAAAAAGACTAATGCGGAAGCAATATCGAAAAAAATGCTTTGTTTGAGCGTGTGTAGCCAACAAAGGATCAGAACGTGTTTATTTCATACAATTCTCCTCCTCCGCTCTCTTTTATGCTGTTGGAACTTTTTTCCACGATAAAAGCATTTATTCACTTTTTTCCATGCTGGATTCAAATGGTTGCGTTTAGAAAGCCAAAGCCATCAGGAAAAACGCGTGAAACGAAAGAAAGCCATCATCACAGGCAAGGGAGAGGGATTCTCTGTGGTATATGAATAACAAAAGCTAGAAAATCCAGTGAAAGGAAATACTACTTTCATACGAAATATAAATTTCATTTGGTAAGCCAAAGGGAAAACAAGCTTTCCTCGAGAAATAAAATACGGAGCACAACAAAGGATTGTGTGCCTCGTAATAAAACATAATAATTTGGTTGTGGGAAAGATAGCATTTAAATTTTGTGTCACTTTAATGTGATGACTGGATGACTGCTCTGCTCATGTGGGAGATAGAAATGCTTCTTTTAGCTTGTTGGTGAAATGGCTGTGTGGCTTCGCTCGTTTATCGTAAGTTCAGGTAATGTGTTTGCGCAGATTATGTTGTTTCGACAGAGAAAACTTTTTAGGAAATGGCTTTTTGAGTAGAAAAAGCTGCTACTTTGACTGGTATTATGTTTACTCAAGATAAATAAATTACACACATCCGTGGCGCGGTCTCTTTTTCCTTCACTCTCTTTCTAAAGTTATGTTGTTTGAGTTAGGTTAAAAGGAATTATAAATGAAATGAATGATGTTGTGTAAAGACGACAAGAAATATGCCCTTGGCTCTTTCGCAATAACGACGCGATATTTAACCAGCATTTTTTAGTTCTGCTGAGAAAGCTACGATTCCAGAGGGAAAGTCATTATTTTATGGCTAGTCAGGTGAAAGTCATACATTTTCGGATAGCACGTACACAAAATAACTCAAGCACGAAGAAAAATGTGATAGATGCTTTGGCCTCGACAAGCGTCCGTAATGATGGTGTTGATACTCGGTTACGTGCATAGCTTTAATGATGGAGCAGCAAACTATTAAACCAGGCTTATCTCTGTACTTTATATGCGCATGGGGCAACATAAGACGATAATGGCGGAGCATAAAAGAAAAGGATTCTGTTAATAGAACAGCGACAGCTTGCATTCTGCAGTCCCCATTGTTAGACGAGTTAACGAAGCATACAAAACAAGCGTGGTCAACTCATATCATTATTATTAGCACTAGCAGCACATCTTATCTTGTTGGCTAGAATGTCCCTGTTTCCACGTTTTCCTATAAACTTCCAGATCACAAGCTTTTACGCAGGCATATCGCTATAGCAGTTCCAGTCCCAGCTTATCTTACATTTTCTCATTTTATCTCGTCAGCTATTTGCCTTGAACTGAGATTATGAAAATTAATAGGTACATATTTTATGGCTACACATTACAGCCTGTTACGACTATGACTTCGTGATGCTAAAGCTAACTAAGAATGAATAACATCGTAAGACTCACTCAGTATGAAATCCAATAATATTTAATCTTAGTTTGATTGAATGCACTTTTTAGTCCGATTTTACAGCATCTGTAAAAATGTAATGCTCCACTATAAGATTTCTGCCAAAAAACCATCCAGACTTTTTCCCCATGTTCCAATTTTAAACTGTGACCTATTTTTATATTTTATAAGACTTCGTGTTCATTTTTTCTTTGCCCTTTTCCTCAACCAACAATGAAATTTATTGCGGAGATAAAATTGGAGTTTAGGGATGCTTCTCTCGTTCCTAGTTTTTCAATTTCGCGAAATACACAACTGAACGGAATATATGTAGGAGTAAATATAGGAATTTTAGTTGACATACACTCAGTCGTAAATAGGAGTAAGCAACGGAGTAAATTATTTCTCATAAAAAATTCAAATTAAAAATATTACACTCGGAACGTGTATTGTAGTAAGTATGCATTCATGACATGCACGAAAACGCTTCCTCCTCACAAGATTTATTTATGAAACTTTGCAATTTCCTTCTTTATATATGGTGGTGGAACTCATTAAAAATTAAAAGGTTCTGCTGTTCAAAGCGAAAAGAAAGTTTACATTTTACCTTCTTCAAGAGGAAAATAAGAAGGTACAATAAGAGCAGGCATCCCATGATGTGGCACACAAAAGCATGCTAAATTGAATTGAGAAAAGAGAGGGATGGAATGGAAAGTCATTCTTTTCCTTAGAAAGTGAAGATGAGTTGGAAGATAAGTGAAAGTTTCCTGGAAGCAAGCTTTAGTATCAGATGGAGGCCTTTATTTTTTCGTTAATTTGCTAGCCTTGTTCTCCTTCCAACAATGTCATGTTCTCATAATTTATATGCTTCATTTTTCACCTATTTTACCAGCAGGCGTATGCAACCCCTCAGCTAGAAGAACTTTCTCCAGGAAAAAGGGGCAGCCGACTGGAAGAATTTAAGACGAGGCAAGACATTCTACCCTTCTCAGCCTTTCTAACTGATAAGTACGGAAGGAAGCATAATTATCTTCGGATTTCAGTATCTGAAAGATGCAATTTGAGATGTGAGTTGTTTTCGTAATTCTATTTGATTCAAGAATAGCTTTTTTAAAAGGGAAAGCTTCTATTCAATATCCCGTCGACGAATGACAAGACGCAAACAAATTTATGAATCCAAGTTTGCTGAGAAATGCCAACGATAAATCAAAAGAGTAGTCAGTTGGTCCAATTAATTTTTATAATGAAGAAAAGGAACAAAGGGGAGGACGTAATAAAATATTGGATTAAAAACTCAATCCTTTTAAGTTTGGTGTAAGTTGTTTTCTGACATGAAAAGTTAAAGATCACAAAGTACTTTACAATTCATTATTAGGCACTTACTGCATGCCTGAAGACGGTGTCCCACTGACCCCTACACAAAAACTCCTCAGTGCAGCGGAAATTGTGAGAGTTGCAAAATTATTTGTGAGCCAAGGCGTGGACAAGATTCGGATAACAGGAGGCGAACCTCTATTGCGAAAAGATCTGCCAAGAATAATCGGTAATCTCGCTTTTTACTGTCAGGCCATTTTGATCCAGAGAAGAAGAAAGATGCATGGACAGCATAAAAAGTGGGTGGATTGTGGATATGAAATGAAGGACATACTTATTCTTGTATCTCACGTAGAGCAACTCTCTGAACTGAATCTCAATTCAATTGGAATCACTACGAACGGCATTCTGTTGGCTCGTCTGATGCCAGAGCTGATTGCGAGCGGAGTCACAGCAATTAACGTGAGTTTAGATACATTGAAACCGGAAAAATTCGAGAGGATCTCAAGACGCCCACCAAGCGCCTGGTTCAAGGTATGGAAGGCAATAGAGATGGCTGATCTCATGGGATATTATCCTCTTAAATTGAACTGCGTTGTTCAACGTGGGATAAACGAGGATGAGATCTGTGACTTTGTCGCTCTGACAAAGGATCGACATCTGGACGTGAGATTTATCGAGTATATGCCTTTCACCGGAAATAAATGGGATGTTGTGAAAATGTTTTCCTACAAGGATATGGTGAACACTATTCAAGAAAAATATCCAGCCTTTCAGAAACTCCAGGACCCAATCAGCCACACAGCAAAGGTCCTACTTTTTAAACTAGAAACTAAATATAAAACTTTCTTTAAGCAGGAAGAATGCATGGGAAAAGTTCTTGTATGCCTTTTGTAATTGAATTCAAAGCTAACGTAATCCATTAAAAATGAAATTCATGTCAAGGAAAGTCAAATGTTTACATTGTCCCTACTTTCCAGGCATTCAAGATCCCGGGACATTTGGGCCAAGTTGGTTTTATAACTTCCATGTCGGACCATTTTTGTGGTGGCTGCAATCGCTTGAGANTTTTTGTGGTGGCTGCAACCGCTTGAGAATTACTGCTGATGGCAACTTGAAAGTTTGCCTTTTTGGAAATGCCGAAATTTCTTTGAGGTAGAGTAAAAATGCGTAATTCATATTCTTATTTGACCTTCTTCACCTTCACCATTCCCTTTCTTCATAGAAATTCAAAGTACTTTTTACTTAATTTTTTTTTCTTCCAAAAAGAATTATGAGGTGCATAGTAATACATCATGGTCATAGTCACAGTTTGAAGTTTAAAAATGGTGTGCAAATACTTTTCAAAAACATTTACTCATTACATATTCATGCAAATATACTCGATGATGATGGTGATGTGATGAAAATACATTTTCATCTTTTGTCCCCATCTAAAAAGTTATTTTGCCCCACGTTCCAGCCTCATTATTCCATGACTTATATTGTATGTTTGCGAATTTTTTTCTAGAGATGCGATGCGGAGCGGCGACTCAGATGAAAAACTACTTTCTCTCATAGGTGAAGCTGTTCAACGGAAACATCCAAAACATGCAGGTGAACGTCTCTCACGACAAGACAATATTATTTTTAAAACTTTCCCTAAAAGTGTAAGACCTCGCATGATCTCAAACAAGAAGATCAAAAGAAAATCCTTTCCATCCCTCGTTCCATGAAAGAGGAGTGAGAAAAAGATTCATGATGTTAAAATATTCTTTCCATTTTACCCTTAACGCTATTCCATTTTAATCATTCATAAGATTTTTCCACTTCAAGGCATTGCTTTTTTCTCCACTCCTGCTACATTATGCATTCAACGTTTCATATTGTATTGGCATGTTTTTCTCATTCCCTTCCGGGATTTTTATGTTTTTTCTAGGGATGCTGAACCTGGCCAAGATGGAGAATCGACCAATGATATTAATCGGTGGGTGAGAGTCTGTCTATGTCTCTCTCTCTCTTGTTTTTCACAAAGAAAATGTACGTCCGTTTATGTGCTCTATTATTTTCTTTCTTTTCTCTTCATTACCACACTTCTAACCTAATATTTCGAACTCATACAACTCTAGTGTAAAATTGTGACCCTTGTCCGTTGTATCTTTACGATAAACCCACACCCAACTCATTAATTATTCTCCCAACAAACTCTAAATTTATAATGAGAGCATTTATTTTCCCGAGCTGTGAGCTGAACACGTTTTTTTAAAAGTCGAGCAAGCAAATGGATGCGGATGGTGGAATGCTGTGCAAAATAAAGGAAGAGAAAGCTCTCTGGTAACAAAAAGCTTTTTGCTTTCACAGTTTTCACAAATAAATTTTACATTACGCTCCCGACTCTCTTTATGAATTCTTTTTGTTGTGCAAACAAAGGAAAAAGTTCATTCAATCTTGATTCACCTCTTAAAAATACTAAATATAATGGTCTGTGTACTACTATATTACTATTACGTGCACTTCTCATGTACTAAAGTTTCTTCCGGGTTTTGTGTATTTATTATAGAAGGCTTTAACCCTTCCCTGCCTCCGATGGAACAACCTAAGCCAATGAATGTTAGCTGGAAAAATTACATTACGAATCCCTCGCTCTTAGATATTCCGAGGGAAGTTAAGAAAACAAGACAAGAGGGGAAAGAAGTAACAATAAGAAGACTATATCGGTTGAATGTTCCATCGCCATCATCGTTAAGTCCTCGACATTTACTGTACTACTCTGAACAATTACCTGACTTAATGAGAACAAAAAGGATGGCAGAGTGGGGGAATCATCATCAACTTTGCCAATACTCAACAAAAACGAGACATGACCATAATAATAATGATAATACAACTCCAAAATTAAGAAGAGAAACAACGGAAGCCCTAAGAGAAGAGGAGAAAGCAAAAGTTTTACTTTCTCCTGAAGAAAGTAATGATGCTCCCTCTTCTCCTGCGGCAAACTCAGGACTGAGCCACGTAGACGGTAGAGGGAAAGCACGAATGGTGGATGTTAGCGAAAAGAAAGTGACAACACGAGAGGCTGTAGCGCAAGCAAGGGTTAATTTAAATCAAGAGACTTTTGAGGCTGTTTCAAGCAATAAAATGAAGAAAGGGGATGTCCTCACGGTAGCGCAAATTGCTGGCATTATGGGAGCTAAGCACACATCTAATTTAATCCCATTATGCCATCCTCTACCCCTGCACAAAGTTGATGTTAATCTGGAGCTTTGCAAAGAAAGCAATAGCGTAGTTATTCGAGCTCTTACAAAGACTACTGCAATGACTGGGGTGGAGATGGAAGCCTTGACTGCAGCAACAATAGCTGCTCTTACTATTTACGATATGTGCAAAGCCATGGGACATTCCATTACTATTACTGATGTTAGACTAATTAAAAAATCCGGTGGGAAATCTGACTACCATGTACCTTCATGAAACTTGTAGATATTTGGTGATCAAAGTCAATTAAAATAAATTAAGTTTATTGTTATTATGCGCATATAAATAGTTCGGAGTGAAAATTTTCATTAATTCTCGAGAAACTTAATGAAACTCATGTCTTTATCAATTCAGTTAAATTCACAAAAAATGTAGAGCGATCTCTAGCTACATACATATAATGTCATTGCTAGCCATATGACAACACACACGTGATATATTGAATAAAGAACTAAAATCTTTGTACCATTCCAGTAGCACTGCTCTTCGGAACTGGCATATGACCAGTGGGAGTTCCTTGTCTAGGAACCGCTGCTGCTGTACTAGGTACATTCTGTTTCGATCCCATCTCTACACGAACAGCTAATGTTGCTCTTGGGCCAGTCATCCAAATTCGGCCCTCGTAATCCACTAAAGATGTGTCTACGGTCACGTTGGTAATTCCAGGAAGACTTGGAGGAAGGAGAAATTGCGCTTGGAAGAAGTCTCTATGCGGCACAATATCCTTCACAAGTTGTGTAGAGTCTTGGTGGGTCTAATTAAATTTTAAAATGTTAGGATTAAACATCAAAGCAGTAATTATATTTATGAATATCCTTAGGGCAAAACTATACAATCCTTTACCTTCATATCTATTATGTTACCGCGAGGATTAGTTGGTAGAACTGAGGTAACGGTTATACGGATAGCTTTCGGTCTTCTATAGTTGGTAGAACTGAAGTAACGGTTATACGGATAGCTTTCGGTCTTCTAAACGATGAATGTACATTTGATGTTTGTGAGCCCTGGTTCCCATTTTGCTGTAAAACTCCTTCAACCTTCAACGCAAGATTTTCACCAACATTACTGGAAACAGTTTCACCTTTTGGCTGGGGCGAAACGGCAATCTGCATAAATTACATATGTAAGAAGCTGGTATTACAACACTCTTCCCAGAACCACAGGACAGAATTAGAATAATTGTGATGTCAGACCTTAGTTCTAGTGTTTTGCAAAGTCTGGAAGAAAAATCGAGGATATGGAAGGGGCGTCTCTATTAGCAAATTGATAGCGTCCCTGAGACTTAAGATTTGCTAAAGATTAAAGACATTAAAGATATTCAATCATTATCATTTACAACCAGAATAACAGTAGCTAATTTGGTTTGGGTTAAAGAGGCAATGTAATAATATACCTCGACGACCACATTGTGAACAATAGATGGTTTCAGGGGTCCAATTATTTCCATTGCTTTCTTACAAGCCATAATTAAAGACCAAGAATTTCCAGCTTCCATGTAATTCATTGCTGTGCAAAATGTGAAGGATGATTCGTCCCCAGAGAACGACGGGTGATCTTTGGAAACGACAACCTTTTCGATCGCTCTTGATACCATCAAGCACATCTGTTGAAGACTGTAAATTCAGTAAAAGATGCACCGATTTTTGCAATAAAATCTACAAGTGCGCATTGCGTTTGCTAGCAGAATGAACTTACATTTGAATATTTAGTAATGATGAGTTATCTGCATCGAACGCTGTCTGATATAGACGTCCATACATATCGCTAATTAGCTGGAAATCACGAACAGACTTTCGCATCTGTTGATGTGAAATTATATCCATTACTGCCTGTCGATAACAGGATAAGACAAGCTGAGCAACAAAACATGCATGATTTCATCAATGTACCTGAGTCACAACTCTGCCGACTTTTAAGAGATCATCTCTTGCAGCAAGTGCAATATTTGGGGCGATCGCGGGAGGAGGCGCTAATGTTATGGAGTTACAAGACGTTAAGAAATTCGTGAATGCTGCAAGCATCTCTGAACGAAGTCTGACGTAATCTATCTGAAATTGTAAGGACCACACAGGACAACTTGCTGCCTACGTATATAAAAAATCCGGGTTAATATCAGATTAAATGTTGCGTGTGCTGTGTCCTTTATAAAAAAAATATGAATTTTTGCCTTCAAGGTGTTGACTGCCTGAACATAACTACTTCCCGCTGACATTAATCTAAGGTGATGTTTCGTATCGTTTTGAGATAAAACTTGTTCAGCTTGCGCAATCAACTTCAAAGAAGAAAGCCAGAAGTGAAAATTTTCCGAAGATACTGTTTCAGGCATGGAATGCAGAGCGGTAACACCCAGATTAGGTTGCCCAAATCTATTAGTAAATGCATCTTAAATTATCGCATGTTATCTGAATAAAAGTTGAGAAGTTAGCAAACCTTGTCTCATTACTCTTTACACTTGCCTCAAAGCATTTCTCGCCACCCTGTAGGCGAACCACATGCATGAAACATCCATGATGCAACCAATGGTTTGGGTTACTTTTGATGAAATCGAATATCCCTGATGCGCTTGGAAAACTATCGCAATCAGGATAGCCTGCAAAATTCAAATTGCTTAAATCAGACAGACACTGTCTCAAGGTTATTGAGATTGAGAATGGAAGTAAAACTTACCAAAGTGCTGCTCTCTTCTTTCACCAAAGACTTATCAAATCGCCTCAAGAAAGATAATATCTCAGGCATGACCTTTTGAATCGCCTCTTGTTTGAAGCCACCAATGGATCCAACGGCTTGACATACTAAATTCCTACTTTTTGCTGCAAAATTACAGTTAAGAAAAATACAAACAATAATAATGTATTTTCGTTATCATATATGCATGCGTTTGGGTAAGTTATACTATAAAACGACAAAAACTTACCTGAGAGAGTATTCCGTCCGATTTGTTTGATCATGAGCGAGCAAAACCAGGAGCACAAGTCAGAATCTGCTTTGCACAGCAACACTCCGTAAGACAAGCACTTTTCCAAATCTTTCAGGAGCTCCTCCTTTTCTTGTTCGTCGTCGGATTCCAATGCACAAATCGAGTTTGTCAGGGACTCGATTCCCGAAGTAGCCATATCCACTAGATTTAGAGCTGACGTAGGAGCTCCAGAGTTTTTCCTGAGGAGTAAAAGAGGAACCATAAACCATCATTTGAAAAATCACAATATCCGTCGCAATTTTTTTGCTTCTATGAAAAGAACATCTAGGACTGTACCAGTTTACGGCAATGAATGTCGTGATCTCAATGGCTTTGAGAGCTACTGGCATATCTGATGATTCAATACACGATTCCAATAGTTTCCACAATGGTGAATCTACAATAAAATAGAAGTAACACACATAAATTCAATTTCACAAACATTAGATTAAATTAACCTAGTTGACTTAGCTTATCACGATTCCTAAAATTAAAATAAAATTATGGCTTCTTCAAAGACTACCTGCAACGTATATGAACTGAAGAATGCTGGCAGAGGAAGTTATGCTGCTTATTACATCCAGGGCTGAAAATACTATTTCGTTGTGCACACGGACATTCCCATTGTCATCGTCAGTTTCCATTTTGTCTTCTGCTGGAACAACCGTAGCAATTAGCGTCGAAATGTGATTACTCTCCCATAAGTGACCTCCTTTCACTCCAAGATACTTCAAGTCCTTCAGAATACTCAGCTTCACTCTTGTCCTTGAATCACTCAAATGTGATAAAAGAAAGGAAACCTGCAAAGTTCGGAAATTACAAGAAAAAAATAATCTCTTCAATAAAAATTGAAGAAAGTTCAGAAGTAACATACCTGAGCTGTGAGATCTGTAATGGTTGCAGCAGCAAGTTGCGTCAAAGTGTGGAGAATGGTTGTAACGAACTCTTCAGAAGGATAGTTTACTAATAACTCCTGACACACCGTTCTAACCTAAAAGCATAGCAAAAATGTTAATAAATCTTAATCCTCATTTAACGTCTTTTTTAATAAAATCTTCACCAACAAGAAATTCCTTACCATTGAAGCCACAGCTACATCGTGATGCATGTGCTGAAATATGCAAATCAACCGCAGCTTTAGATCTATAGGCGTTGACAATCGCTTAACCATTGACGAAATTTTCGTGCACATTGTAGTTCCAAATGTTCTAGATAAATAAATTAAACCTCAATTAAATAAACTTAATCTATTTAAAAGCGAGCAATTGTATTCAATATCAAAAGCATCCTCATTCTCCTAAACTTACTTTGATCGTTTGGCGAAACACGCCCATAAAAACGACACCGTGATTGCTTAAGCTGTATCATATATATTTACATAGACGCAGACGTTATCAACGATGAGGGTTTGTATTTTGAGTACTATCACAGTATTTAATAAATGCAAAAATTAGTACCTTTGTCCAGCTCTGTCAAAGCTGTATTGGCGTCGTTCTCTTGCTCTCCTATTCCGAAACTGTTTTCCACATTTGGACGCATTCTGCCGAGATTTCTAAACGAATCAACTGCACTTGATCAAATACCAAAAAAGAGAACTGATAAAATTAGGTAACGATTATTTAACTGTCATTGGTCATATTAATGTTACTCATCTCATCATCACATCACTTTTCACATGTCAAGTAGCAACTGCACAAGTCACATTGCGGCTTTTTTTTGTTTATGTTTTGCCTTGCTTTGCTATCAATTGTCGTCGGTGAAGTAAAGAAGAAGAAGCACAGAAAAGCTTATTACATACACAGCAGATAGCAAAACAGTGTGAATATTGCACGCATTTCAATAGTTTCACATTGGCCTACCGTTGAGCGGTACTTAGAAGCATTGAAAAAACCCTTGCATTTTTAGTCCCCGGCACTATATAATATGTATTACAAGTGTCGAGATTTTAATATTTTGAGAGCTGCAGCCAGATTTGGATTTTTGGGAATCTTTAGTGAATCGTATCGTTAAGTTTGTGAAATTAACTATCGCAAAATGAGCACCACACAAAGTGTTCAAGTATTCGGACGGAAGGTAATTTGAGTTTTACAACATTTAATTTTTAAATTACATGCGAATGAAATTCATAATTCATATGAATGCTCATCAATGTTCAGTAGTCCATCACATTGAAATTGAAATAATTCATTCATTTACTTATTTTTAGAAAACTGCAACGGCCGTTGCGTACTGCAAGAACGGACAGGGTCTGATCAAGGTCAATGGACGTCCCTTGGAGCTTGTTGAGCCGAGGGTCCTGCAGTTCAAACTGATGGAGCCGATTCTTCTTCTCGGAAAGGTATGATAGGATTTTATGACTAAACGTCAATTACTTAATCTTTCTCTTTATCACTTTCTTAATCTTCATCATGGGCACTTCTGCACCTGGAACTAGAAAGTTAATGTTTGGAAGTAGAGACCAAAGTTCCATAATTTCATGTATTTTTTAATTTGTTTGGAATTCAGGATCGTTTCCAGAATGTTGATATCAGAGTTCGTGTGAAGGGAGGTGGTCACGTTGCTCAGATTTATGCTATCCGTCAATCGATCGCTAAGGCTCTCGTTGCATATTATCAAAAGTGTAAGTTGAATCGAATTCGAATTACGTGAATTTTTGAAGATTTAGCTTTAGGATCGTTTATTTCAATTATAAAATGTGGATTTTCATTTGCACAAAAATTATTTTTTTGCAGTTGTTGATGAAGCTAGTAAAAAGGAGATTAAGGACATCTTAGCTCAGTACGACAGGAGTCTCTTGGTTGCGGATCCACGTAGGTGCGAACCGAAGAAATTCGGTGGTCCAGGAGCTCGTGCTCGCTACCAGAAATCGTACCGTTAGAAGTAAAATATTCCAATCGTATGATTCCGATTTAATATTAAGATCATATTAAGATGGCGGAATAAACTTTTGTGTACACTAATTCGAAATGTACTGCTTGTTACGTTATCATCATAGAGAAGCTTTTATTTTGCACATTTGGACTTTTAGCTAATACACCTTGTTTTTTATCCTTCTAATTAAAACCTAGAAGTTAAATGAGATTCTCATGAAGACATTATTTAGCGTTGACCTGGGGCCCTAGATTAATGTGCTTCAAAGTTTCACCGGATACAATACCACGAATAGGACCTTCTAAGTTGGTTGCGTAAATATCGGCTGCTAATTCTTCTAAGCTGATTTCACCGTCTGCCTTTGCATCCTTAACAGCCTTATCTACTTCTACACGTATTTCATTATCAATGGCTTTGAGTTCTTCAGCAGTGGTGAGGCCGGCGTTGATTATTCTATCTTTGAAAGATGTGATAGGATCTCTACTTTGACGGACTTCTTGGATTTCTTCTCTTGTTCGGTATGAAGTTCCAGGGTCCGACATGGAATGACCGGAGTATCTAAAAAGATAGGTTGATTTATATCATTCAAGTTTCAACAGCGCTGAATTATCTAACGTTGATCTATCAAAGTTATACCTGTAAGTCGCAGTTTCCATTAGAAGTGGACCTTGACCGTCTAGACACATTTGCTTAGCAAATCTCGTTGCTTCCCTAACTGCAAGAACATCCATGCCATCGACCTAGCGTAATAAATTCGATAGCTTACTTTCGATACTATTACTTCAACCAACCAACTTTCTACTAAATAAATATTCATTCATTATAATATGTTCCTTACCCAAATGCCGGGAACGTAATCTCCCCTGGTGTAGTAGTTAACATTTGCTGATGCTCTTTCGGCCGAAGTTCCCATACCATATCCGTTGTTCTCGCAAATGAAGATGCAAGGCAAATTCCACAACTTTGCCATGTTGTAAGCTTCAAAGAGCTGACCTTGATTAGCTGCTCCGTCTCCATATAAAGACAAGTTAACTCCACCGTCGTTCTTATATTTATGGGCGAAGCCAAGTCCAGCTCCCAGAGGCACCTACAAATTAATTTTTTTTGTTTCTTACCTTTCACTCATTTTTATATAACTCGACATTCAGATTAGTATATTATTAAATATAATCCTAACCTGAGCACCCACAATACCGTTTCCACCGTAAAAGTTTGGTGCGTACATGTGCATGGAACCCCCCTTTCCTCGGGCACAACCTCCCTTGCGTCCCAAAAGTTCGGCCAAGACTCCGAAAACAGAGACGCCCATAAGATATGTCCAACCATGAGCTCTAAAATATAGGAAAAAAGACAAGTTAAGAGTAAAGATCCTTAGTTTTTAAAAGTTAGGCATTTAACTTACCGATAGGCAGTAATGATTGTATCCTTGTCACTCATAGCTTTTCTCATTCCAACGGCACATGCTTCTTGGCCAGAGTACAAATGGCAAAAACCTCTAACCGCTTTCTCTTTGTACAGGTTGGAGGCGGCCGTTTCCATCCTTCGGATGGCTTGCATTTGTTTATACCTAAACAATTTATTCAGTTAAAGTCTGCACAACAATGAGTTATTCTATTAAGTTCAAATGAAGTCCATGTTTTACGAACATATGTAAAGCATCCTCTTTTGAACACGTAACGGTTGTTGAGGGACCACTCTCCAACTTATGCAATTTGAAAGGTTTGACTTCAAAGGTGGCTTCAGTAGAATAGGACTTTGATTTTGATGAAGATGGCCAAAGCTAGAATTAACGAGAAAAATGACATGAAAGCATAAGTGGCTGAATTACTAGAATTGTCTCGGGTTTTACAAAACGATGATCGAGTTCCCTAACATCTCACCTTCCAAGAGGCGTACTATGGAGAATATTTGGAGTAGTGATACCAATTTTAATCAAAATTTCATAAGGAAAATTGACATGCAGGAAAGTTCAAAGTGATGTTTCCAATCATTTTGGTGGATGAGGTATTGAGAGCAGCACAGCATTTACATAATAGAAGAGACAATTTACTACTACGGTTTGCTTTCACTCATGTGGTACAAGACGCTTTATGGGCTTGAAATTTCACAATAATTTATACTTTTGTGGGAAATTAAAACTTACATTTCTGCTTAGGACTGGAGTTGGCCGCAACATCTTCGAGGAAATCATTGTGCTGACGGATTAAACTTTCTCGCTCGCGTATTAAATCTTCTCACCTTCCAAG
>JAHZNI010001615.1:0-16546 GCA_027744415.1 Seira ritae | reverse complement strand
CTAGCGGAATAGAGTGGCGGAAGGTATAAGCATTCACATCATTGAACTCTTCATCTTCATCAGAACAGGCTATTGATTTCCGTCAGTTTTGCATATGTATGTGCAATATTTATAGCGTCACGTCATTTTCCTAGGAACACTTATTGCCATTTTAACTTCAATTTGGTAAATTTTCCGTCGACAGCGTACTTCAGGATATTCAACAGCTATGCTTGGATAACACCGACTGACCCTTTGAGCTTAAAATTTGATAAAAGCCTCAATGTCTTATTTTTGTGCGATGCCACACGGACAGACACAAATGGGCGGAAACGGCAAACACATCCGAACAAAATGTGGTTCTACAAATTGTGTTTACTATTTCTACTGCACTTCATGCTTTTACGTAAGAATGCATATAGGCATTACATTATATGTATGAACCCTTTTCACTTTACATAATGTAGTTACGTTGAATTGCAGGAGGGGATATGGATACGATATGAATCCGACCGAACCGCTCGCTGTAGTTATTCCATTAAATTATATCATTGTCTCCTCATTTTTTGTCAGCCCGAAATAAAATAGCTTTTGACATTAAAAAGGCCCTTCTAGCGTACATTTATGCACATATTGAGGAGATACATTGCTAATGTCATAAATATGGGTATATCCGGTGGACAAAAATAGAGAGAAGGAATATACAGTTACGCAGATGCCCGACGCAGATCGATCCTCGCAGTTCTTTCCCCTTTTCTAATATATTGTTCCCACTTTTTAGATAGATTCAGGGAAGAGGAACCATCGTTCTGTAGATGTTTTTTACGCACGCATTTTTTCAGAGCCAGAGAGAAAAAACACCGAAAAAGGACATTCGCTCATCGCTCCCCTTCCTCCATGCACATAAATAAATTGTACGTGTTTGGATTCGCATTCGCATTTTCTTCCTAAATTAGATATGTACATTATATGCCTATGTCAGTGCATTGCATGGAGCACGGAACTTCATTTCGTTTCATTCAGACGAAAACAATAATATTATTATTCCAGAACTGTTTGGATGGACTGGAGTTGGAAATGGATTGAACTGGATGAATACAGAAAATGAAATATTATTATAGAATTTAAAAAAATTAACAAAAGCGTCATCATGAGTCCTGCGAGTTCTACTTGAACCATAAAGAACAAAGGGATGAGTCTATTAACTGCTATTAATAATTTTGACATGAATACAAAAAGGCCCGTCAAAATGAAATTAAATTCCACTGCATTGCACGTGGCAATGAAATTTATGGATAACATGAGGACTCCAAACACTTTTATCCATACTACAGATACAATATCACTAATTTACTACATATGAGCTAAGAGTACTTAGTACGTGTTACAAGATCCTAATCTGATTTCCGGTGGCCACCTACTACTTACTTCTGTATGCAGAGCAAGTGCATTCTATGGAAAAAAACATTTTGTACATACACAACAGTTAACTCCTACTTACAAAAAAAGTTCTACACTTATGCATGTGGGCAAAAGTTCTTTTACTTTTCAATCCAGCATTTTACTCCTAAATATATGTACATCAGTCATTTCAAAATAGGAAACATTGCAATGCAATGCAAACGTAGAACGGTATGGTACAATCGTACAATCCATTCGTGTAATATATTTGCCTAAAAGAACTTTCACATGTAAATTACATAATAATATGTAGGAGTAGGAGGAGGAAATGATGGATGTAATGAAAATCCAAGCAAAAAGCATACCTTCCCAGAGATAGTATAGTGGATTATGAATGCACTGTTCAGAGAAGACATTCACATTGCACAACACCACAACACATTACGCATTCCAAGGAATTATAATATGCACGCACTACTACGCACAGTTCACGCACTTTCTAAACAAATCTTAACTGAACTGGCTAATTCTGACTTTATATCATCATATAAAACCATTATCATGAAACCTAACAGTTTTCATCATATTTCATATTTCAGTTTTCATATTTCACATCGGCACACATAATTATATTTATAATTTTTACTTTCACTGATTAAGATAATATATAATAATTTAAATTAAATAGGCTTTAAAAAGCAAAAACACAGATGCAGATATATGTTTTGCTAAACTGCCTAGCAAATGAATAGAGCCACACACATCAGCCTTTTAAAAATGAAATTATTACAACAATTTTGTACAAAAAAAATTCCTTCAGACAATATGCAAAGATTTCTTTTGTACGCGTAAACTTAGATTCCATTCTAGACCCCCGAAGAGGAACGGTAGTGATGTTGATGTTCTGAGTTCAACATTGTCATCCATACAAAGAATTCTCATGAACATGAACCAAAAAAGACTTTTTTTAAAAGCACGTATACATCCAAAATACCTAAACATACACGAGAAATTATTACTATCCTGTTCTTCGGTCAGACCATGCTATAGATAGATACCTATTGTAAAGCAGTCGCAGACAGAAGAGGAATCCCTAAGAACAAGCATGCATGTAGTACGTAGGCTGTAGTAGACAAACACAAGAAAAAAATACTTTCCTTCAGTTTTTTTCTATAAAAACGCGTTGAATTACATCTTCCTCTTCTTCTCTGTTCAGTTCAGAATGTAAAGAAGATGAAATGATGATGATAGAGTTTATGGTGGTTTGGTGTAAAAGTGGACTCTGGCTGGCTAGGATGGAGGAGGTACGTTGTTGCGTTGCATAAGCCAAACCAAAAATGCGTAAGAAGACGAGCCGAAGAAGCATCATCATCGTATCGTAAGTGATGTAAAAAGAAGCATAAAGAAGCAAGTTGTGAGTTGAAAACTGACTCTTGTGGGTTCCTCTCTTCGTGAAAGAGAGCTTCAGCAACAGCAACAGTAGAAGTGTCAAATTCAGAAAGCGAACCCACGATACGATCCACGCCACGCCACAGAGAAAGCGAAACATTCAAAATTAAACATGAGAATGGAGAAACTTTTTTTTTTATCATGGTTTGGTTTTGGTTATAGTTATGGTAAAGTGTGCGAAGCCCACCAGCTCAAAAAAGAAGTTATCTTCTTCTTCTCAATAATTTTCAGAGTATTGCCCTCGGAAGAGTAACCACAAAAGAGTTCCCCTCACAGAAGAAGTCACTGCTGGCTGGCCTGACTGATAATTTGATTCAAGTCTGTTGTGTTATGCAATCCCATGCCATGCCAGTACATTACGATGAAAATGATGATGATGCTCAGAAGTTTTTACGTTGTATATGCGTTTACGTTTATACAATACAAATGAAACTAACTACATATTATTAAGTATGTGTGGGACGATATACATGATACATGGCTTCTTTATGAATTGGCGAATTTTGTAAGAAAAAATTGTAAAGAAAGGATAGGAAGATGTTATATAAAACATTTGAACTCACCATGAATAGCAGTTAAAATGAAAATAGACAATGCCAAGCCCGTACATGAAAGGGGAATCAATCCAGTACTCTCCAGATATTAAAGAAAAGTATTTTTGATATGCCGAGAGAGCTGAAAAAAATAACCAGAATTGAATTAAATTTTTAGTTTATTGAAAAATTAATATTTACACCTGTGTATGAATTTACTATTTAGTTATTTATTATTTACCCTTCTCGTAGTCTTCTAGGAGTAGGTGAAAGTGACCGAGCTTACTATAAGTTTTATTTTCTATATAGATTTCTTCACGCGTAGCACCTTCCATCAGCGAGTCTTTTAGTTCTTGGGCTTCTTGCAGAAGCCTTTCTATTTGGTTCACAGCCTGGAAAGAAAATTATAAATAAATTAATAGTGTAATAGAATAAAAGGAAGGAGGGAATGAATTATGCATGAAATTGAATTCCTTGCAAGAAAATCCTTCTTACATGAAAGGGGCATTACGTATAATTTTGAATTGATAGATATATATTAATATTAAAAAGTCGCTACTTACTTTGACCACCAGGGCCTTTTTCTTCGCATTTTCAGGTAGACTCAGTTTTAAGAAACCAAAACATCGACTAAAAGACAAGAAAAGAAAATTCTTACATTTCATAATGCTGTCCTTCATGATATGCATGTGAAAATATTTTAAAGTCCAGCAAAATTATTTGGAACTTTTACTTGGCGTCGCATCAATCCGCAAAAGAATCGGACTTATTTTTAAATTAACAATTAAAATGAGGATTTGAGAATGAAGATTGAAGCTAGGAAATTACATCTTTCAGATCTTTCTATATGTTATTATTATATACATTTGAGCTATTCGATACCTCAGACATTCTCATTCATTAAATTATTATAATAAATTGTAATTGATTTTTTCCTTTTTGCAGCAGTTTTTGAGCAATTCAAAAGATATCATTCCTAGAAAAAAATCGACGGCGAATCATTCGTCGACATCTCTACATTAGAATGGGTATCTTTTAACATAAGTAGATAACTTCTTCATAAGTCGCGATAATTTGCGCAATTATTTTAATTGAACAATATCGAAATGATTCGCGAAATAATTTCTGAGCTAATGAAATGAAAAGCGTCTAAGCAAAATGTTCCACGACAAACATTTTTATATGATAAAAACACGGACGTAGAGATCTTTTTAGAGTAACTTTTAACAAAAATTAATCTTGATTCTTGATGCATGCCAAAATTCATTATCAGTATAACTGCAATACTGCGAAAATTCAAAATAATTTAAAACGGGCATTCATAATTGGAATTCTAAAACAAGCTAGTTTTTCAGACATCATAAAAATTAAATAAATTTTGAGGTTTCTTACCTGTCAATATCAGACAATATTTGAAGCTCAGCAGCAGTTAAAGGCGTCGTGTCAACAACTTCCTCCACAACATCGACTTCCATCGGAGTAGAATTCGAGTTCGAATTACTATTATTATTTATAGCAGTGATCGAACTAGAACTGGAACTTGCCGAAGAAGTAGATGCAACAGGCATTGGTACAGCTACAGCACCGGGTGGTGGTGCTGGAGTTGGAGGAGCTTGCACTGGAGGATTGGAATAAGGAAGGGGATGTGGATGGGCGAAATGATGATGAGGTCTCATAATACCCATCCCAGGCCTTGCACCCTGCAGGGGCCCTCCTCCTCCTCCACCAGGGCCGGGTATGGGCGGTCCACTTCCACTCCCGCCAAATGGGACGTTCACATTGGAGACTGTCACCGTTCCATGGTGACCATGGCTTTGAGGGTGTAGCGGAGGACCATGTGACGGCGCTCCGCCATGATGAACCATGGCAGCGGAGCCCACCCCCACATTAAGATTGTTAGGTATTCCTACATTATTGTTTAGCATCACGGAAGTACTCATCATTAATCACATCTGCAAAATTAAGTTGAGACGGCGTGACGCAGACGAATTCTCCCTATTTCACTTCTTCTTTGGAAACAAACGTCAAAGCTGGAAACGGAAGAGGATTGGAATTGGAAAGTGTTTTCCATGCATGTCATGCATGTATAATGTTCGTTCTATCCAGCATTCAAACATTATAATATTTTGTCCAGAGTACACTACATTGTTCCAAATTATTATTACTTGAGAACTTAAACTTAGTAAATCCTCATTAGGAAATTTAAAATCGTTTCCTTTACAACGTTTATGTCTTTTGATATGAATGCTTCTTTAACAGGCTTAAGACTTAAAACCACAGACTTAAAATTAAAACTAAAACTTTAGAAGAGAAGCATACAAATTATTTTATCCCAAAGAAGCTAGGTAGTTTCTATTGCACATCGAAGGTTCAATATAATGTATAAAGTTAATAACAGCTACACCTGAGGCACTTCATTCGCGGACGGGATACAAGCTTCGAAATAAATCCAACTCAATCACGTCAGCAGCAGTCAGTAACGCTGTAGAAAAGTAAGAAAATTAAAATGCACAGTTAGATATAATAAAAATCTCTTTTTCTCATCAATATGTATCTATTTGTTCAAATATAAAATTCTATTAAATCATTTTAAGACTTAAAGGAAAAACAAACAATAACACAAAAATTCCACCATGAAATGAGAATTGAATGAATTCGAAAACTCTTTTTCACTGCCACGTGCTAAAATGCAATGTAAAATGTCATAAATTAATAGTCAAAACGGATAATTAATGAAACTATAAAAATCAATAATAAAATAATTGTCTGTGTCTGTGCATTTAGTTGTTTTGTCTGCTGTTCACAAAATCACGAGCGAACAGATTTTTTTCTTATAACAGCCAACATCACAAGGCATATACATTTATCGTCTCACGCGCAATTATAATTAACCATAAAATTATCGATAAAACGTGAATAATATTATGCGACTTCAAAAACGCCTTGCCTTATCTATAGTGTACGAGCTTAAATATTCCATTTGATTTAACAAATCTCTGTTCGTCTAACATAACTACTCATGTTTCCTACTTTCCTTATTCAGTCCAAAGTTTAAAAATGTATATCAGTTTTAAGGAGTTAGCAGAAATTACCCCCGGATCAATAATCCAAAAAAAAAATCAAATTATAAATCAGTTTTCTGATCTATTCCTATTACATAATATACTATACTTCCTTCAAATAAATTCATTATTTTAAAGATCAAAACCAAGCTTACCATTTCTGCTAACAATTAAAAAACACTCTTCAATTTGTCTTTCACTTCATCAGATCAGACGCTGATCATGATCTGATTATCTAGTCCGGATAAAAACTCACAAAAATACTTAAAGTTGCTGCATTAAAAATTTCTCCAGAGTCTAGGATTTTTATTCAACATTCGAACTTTTTTGACATATTATTCATGGTCATACAAATCACTTCCTTCCTCTTCCTCCTGTTGATCCCTTCTCCAGCACTTTAACTTCAACGCTAATTATTTTTTTTTGCTAATAAAAATCAGCGTTGATTTAAATCCTCTTTATCATTTAAGGAAAACTCGAGCACTTCTCCACAAACGAGACAACATGGCTATAAAAACAGTTTTACTACTTGCATTTGCGGTGGTAGTCTTCGCAATTGCAAGAGATTTTCCAAGGTCGGCGTTATAAATTTTTTGTTGTAAAAACACACACATCTTATTGTGTTATGTTATCATGTTATGTTATGCTATACTTTTGTGTATTCATTCGCTAATATAAACAGCGGCCATCATTTTTGCAGCTCCCGCTACCAAGAGTGTTTCCCAGAAGCTGGCTTTGCCATTGGACCAAATGCACTGGGATTGTGTGAAAAGGGTTGAAACTCACTTGATTTTCCTTTACGTAAAAAACAGATAGTCAATCTCGGATCGGTCGGGTGGGTGCTTCTCTGGCTACATGCCTTGACTTGACTTGCTGACAATGCAATGCAAATGCAGCGATATATTTTTCAGGCTTCAGGTGTTTTTGTTGTTGTTGTTTGTCTTCCGAAGTAAAAGCATTTTTCCGAGCATGGAGCAAGTGCATGAACAAAATAAGGAATAATATGGAAATTCAAATCCTTTAATAAAATGATTGATAATGCATTATAGGAAATGAAAATAGGTTAAAAATTAAATCGAACAGATTTATTTGATAACAAAGCTAGAGGCTCCACAAAATGAAAATTGTTTAAGCTAAATTGGGCATTGATTTTAATGGAAAGGAGCAGGAAAACGAAAACCGAGAAGGATGGATCAAATGTGCTTTGTTTAAGAATGAATGCATTTATGAGTCCTCTCCTGTCTATTTTGATATGATGCTAATTAAAATGATAATGCGAAAATCATACTATCATTAGCATGTTTCTTTTTGAAGCTTGAATATAAACAATGCTTGAACTTACTTGAAGTACGAACATTTAAGAGAAATGTACAATTCTTAAGTTGAAACAGCTTTGGAACATCCGCATTTAATTTTTTAACAACCATACAGTATAGTTTCGAACGTAGAAATACATAATATGGTAACGGTACAAAATAATTTCGACACTATCTGATCTAATATTCCTACATTACTGCTTCTTCTTTCTACCTGTTCGACGACGTGCCTCGTTCGGATTTTTCTTTTCCCAATAATTAGTTCCGGAGTACTTCGTGTTGATTCCTAGAACAGATGCTCGTGAGTAAACATCGTTGACAGTGAATGGCGATGAATCTGAAAAGGAAGAAGCAGAATGAACGCCTTAATTTTGATCATAATGATTTATTGGTAATTGCAATAAATATGAACGTTTGAATTCTTAAATTCTTACTTGCGATGTAGTCTGCACCGAGAGGATTATTCTTTTTAAGGGCCATCTTTGAAGGCCTTTGCTGCGGTATGCGTTGATCCTCAGCTAAGAATGGATTGTTCGCGTGCTTTCCTCCTTGGGGGGCAGGGAGAGGATATTTCTTACCTCGCCCTGTGAGATTGACGCGCTTGGATAGGTGGAGAACTAATGTTCCATCTGGCTTCAGTGACACGGAGACTTTCTTCAGTGTTTTGTTTCCACAGGAAGGACAGAATGTTTTGGTCATGACACTCGTAGTTCTGAAGCATGCGTAGCAGCGAAGTATATACGTGCGAATGTTCTTGATTAGCATTCCATTAGTTGACATGACTTGAAGGCCGATGTGGAGCATCACATTCTGAAAAAAATTAATTGCATTTTAGCTTTAGGGAGTCGCTAATTTATTTATCCATAGGATTGGGTGACAGTTTTGTGAGGTCTACCTGCATTGCAAAATCTGTCGTAATACAAGCAACTGGGATGTCTTCGGTGGCGTCCTTTGGCTCCACAGATCCATCCATTTCCTTCAATTTGTTTTTGTAATTACTTGGCGTAATCCAACCCCCGCCATCCTCATGGTCGTCCTCTTCAGATTCCGATTCATCTTCGTCTTCTGATTCATCTGCAGAATCGATTTCTTCATTTTGTTGGCTGGGATCTATCTCATTAACCGCAGCAGTAGTGGTTGTCTCTGATTCCAATTCAATTTGCTCCAGTTGACCTTGTATCTCCTCAACATTTTCATTTTCTTTAGACGCCTCCTCATTGCTTGCTTCCTTTTCACTAGAACTACATTCACTATCCTTCTTTCTCTCAACCTTTCCCGCTCCGATGACAGTTTCAGTCTTCATGACTTCCGGTTCAGATTTCAACACTCGAGATGCAGTCTCTGCATCGATATTTTCCTTGGTCAACTGATATGCCAATGCCATTAACCGTAAATCTACGGATGATAGGGACGGGTAGTCTCCAGTGGCTTTAGCAAATTTTGTCACTGAAACGGACAAACAAAAATTAAAAGTAGTTCTAAACAACTACAAAAATAATTAGAAAATCCCTATTAAGTTTTTGCCTTCCTTACCAAATTGGACATTCTCATAAAAAGGCTCTTTCAAGTTCAGTTCATACGGCAGGACTTGCAATCTTTCCCTAGTTGCCTTGTCTCGGATTTCTCTTACGACTTCCGGGATCGTGTAAATGTTTCCCCCCATATCCTATCATTCATGTAAAAAACAAAAGTAAAATGAGGAAAGAATTATTTAACATTGATGTTCACTCAATTCAATTACTGATTGTTAATCAATATTATTCATAATTCCGTTAACAATTTAATGTCAATGTTCGGCAAAAAAAATAGTAATATTTCCCAAATGAACTTTAACCTGGAGCGGAAGGTTTCGTATAAATGCATTTGCATCCACCACTAAATGTTCCATTTTCGACTTCCCCATTGTTGATAACTTTAAATATTTGTAGTAATAATAATATTTTGCTTCGCTGTTCGTAATGCAAAAACCAATGACTGAAGACGGACGAACGGAGGACAGCAAAATGAGTTTGCTTTAATAAAGTTGACCTTTGGCCTACACCACACCAACACTAATTACTTCATTTGAATGAGTACTCTTCAAACAGGGAAACAAACAAGTGTCGATTTCGACGAATTAATTATATAATCAAATTATTAATTTGGCAATCAAGCTTCACAAAAACGTGAATGAATGTTTTGTTGTCTTCAATCAAAGCACATGCATTTTCAACAATGGCTCTTACGGCTTCGGAGAAGCAAGGGTAACTTGAGACTGGCAAAATGCCCACGAAACAAGTCTTATGATTCTTGACATCCAATGCACGGTGGACAAAGACACGAGAATTAAGGATGCAATGCAAAGTGTAATATGCATGACGTGACATTCGGAATCGGACATGTACGTAGTCCAATCTGAAATTCTGAATCCATATAATTGTCCAAGCCATGTCATGTGGTTCAACAAAACGGTTGCGAGCGTAAATGTGAGGTGCAAATAAAATCCATAAATATATTTTAAGAATGTCAGCTAATTGGCTTTATTAATTTCGATCTTTTATTTTTGCAACGTTACCTTCATTTGATTTCCAAAACATTCAATACTTAAATCACAATTTTTTTAAATGCTGATTTGATTATGATTATGAAAACTCTTTCAACTTGTAAGGTCTTTTACTCAAAAACGCTTGACAAAATATCTGCAATCCGTAAGTTCGTGTACTTTTATTTTTTCACACAGCAAATTGTACCAGTAGTAGTAGTACTAGTACCAGACTAAAAGATCCTAAGCAAAAAGCTTTTTTCATCCTCTAAAAATATGTATGTAATTCTTTTCTAAATCTATAGTCATTTTTGGTTTCCTTCTGATCCTTTTTCCTTTCCGGTGCATGAAGTCTCTCAAAATCGCTTTTTTTCAAATTGTCCTTTTAATGTAATCTGTTATAAATCCACAACATGAGTGCATATAATAGTATTTTATAGTGACAACAAGGTCAACAACAACATTTTAATTTTAGATTTCGAAAATGCGCTAACATTTTTCTTCCATAGTTTGGCTCGAGATTAAGTTTCGTATAAGTACATGAGTAAAACGGTCAACAAGTTTTTCTTCAACTTTAAATTGAAATTCCCAAAAGCACTTCGTTTTCGCCATCAGAGCGTAAATGATTTTCATATTTTAGATCAACTTCCGAAATAATTAAAATAAATAATATTATATAGCGAACTTTTCAACTTCACGAACTGCGTTCTACATATTATTTACTGTGCCTCTTAAAAGCTCTATCCGTATTCCGTATCCATTCTGTCAAAGTGAGAGACTCATTTTTCATCTAGGTATCTAATCTATCCTAATCTAATGGTATTTCAATCAATCACGAGTTGTGTTTTTAGTTCCCATCATCATCAAATGCATATAATTTACATTTTTAAAAACAAATTATTATTCTCCTATCTTCATTGATACGCATTTAAAAAATATAATATAATAAGTTAAAATCATCTTTTCTTCCTTTTTCTAAATCTTATTTTTTATACTTCATCATCGTCTGAAAAGTCATCAGTGGCGAGAGATGCCTGATCTTTGGCACTGTGGTAAGAGGAGTCAGGGGATGCATGAAGACTATGACCATGTCCATTCCCCATAGAACTCTTCGGACTTCCATCCGCAAGCCTCCTTGATTTCATTGGTGGCTGGTCGATATCATCATCGTAGGCGCCATCCAGCTCATCGAGAGTTGCGGAACTGCTACTACAACTTCCGTTGGAGTCCTCACGGCGTGGAGTGCCGGGAGGGGAGAGTGCCCTGAGTATTCTTCCTCGACTTTCGTTCCACATGGAGGAAAGGCGGCCATCTTTGCCGAACATTAGGAGAAATGAATGGATGAATTCTCTTGACTTGTCTTCCCATTTGTGGAGAATGTCATTACGTTTTTCTTCGAAGTTTTCCAGGACGCGTTTTCCTTTGGTTTTGAGGGACTCCATTTTGGTTTGGAGTTTGAATTTCTTCTCCTGAAAGATAAACATTAAGTAAAAGAAAATTACAGCATCAATTAAAAAATAAATGCAGTTAGGTATAGATTGGGGAAACTTACAGAAGAAACATGTCAGTTAGATCGAATCTAAAATATTTTATTTTGTCTTGTCTAGCATTTGTGGTATTGCGTAATTTGTCTGCAAAATTACCTTGTGCTTTGCAATGAATTCATCGTCAAGCTGCCACGGTGCATCTCGGACGAGCTCATCCACGTAGCGGCAATGACGGACTGCTTCATAGCGCTCCGCTTCATTCATCACAGTACAGCCTTTGCGAGAATGTGTGAGGGCATCGCTGCAAACTTTTTTTTGAAAAATAAGGTCATTAAATACTTCTGCGAAAACAGAAGATAATAATTATTTTTAATTTTGAAACATGTCTATATAAGGGCAGCACTGAATCAATTTAGAAGCTATATTTTGAGCTCATTATCAACATCAAGACAGTTTCTGAAGTCTGCAAATTGGTTCTCTATGTACGTATGTACCAAAATGATTTAAATTTTTGACAAGGACAAGAATCCCATTAATCAATTATTTCTAGTGTCAACTAAGTGAAAGGTGGCGGCATGCAATTTTTACCATTAGGGATGGGATAGGTCAGTGAGAAGGTCACGGCCATGGTAAAAGGTTGACCCGAAAATGGAACCCCTGTTTTCCACTTCACTCATTAATAATTAATCAAAAATAGCTATTATGTAACCTAATATATGGACTTGGGACTGGGACAGCATTAGATTTTATGCTTTTAGAAATGCCTTCTAAAAGATGAAATTCATTGTATTTTTGTATCACGGGAAAATTTGCTTTAATTTAAAGATACCCGTTTTTTAAAATAACAGACAACCTATTCCCTCATGATTCACGCGTGGGGTTCCTTAATGATAATGATCAATCAGCAATCAGTTTTAAAATGGTTACAAAAGTGGGAGGTGTGGTATCATTTGGTAACACACTTTCCTATTTCCAGCCTACGTGTTTATTTATAATGCAAATAGAAAATGATTAATGTACTACAGTACTACATTGTACTTACCTCCAACGATTAAGTACACATTGGGAAATAGATTTTTCGCTTGCATTAGCTGTCTTGAATGGCCTTGATGGAATAAATCGTAGATCCCGTCTGCATACACTCGAACAGGTCTGGGAGCTATTGTCAAACAAACAAAAATTACGCTTTTAACAAATATGTTTCATGAAATCAGATCAGGTCAGTGTGACGAATTCCAGAAGTAGAATTGATGCCATCAAATCTACGCAATTTTTTTTCACATGAGCTCACCTTCTCCTCTTCGTGCCATGTCAAGAGTGATTTTGGTCTCGTAATCACATCGTTCCCTTTCTCTGATTGCGTGGTCTTCATCACTGAATGGGGCTGGTTGATACAAAGTCTAAAAAACGGAAATAATTAATGTTTAATTAATTCCATCTAAACTAGGAATGCAAATCAGTGAACAATGCATATTATTACCAATTAAGCTAAAGGAAAACCTTATGCAAATTTTATGCTCACCCCTAATCTATCCGCAACCTGCCACAATCTACCCATGATGAAGTTTGTGATTATTTTTCAGTTCGATAAAAAGTACTCAGTTTCGCTCTCCAGTTTTTGATAAAATAATCCAAACAAAAAATTGTGTCACACGCTCAACAAGCACTGACAGATGCCACACGAACTTAAAACTGTAAGTCTTCACCCTTTTATGCAAACTCACATTCACAATTTATTTAACTGAATAGTTTAATCAACAACGGAAAACTGCCTTGTTTTTCTAGCAATGTTGTGCATTAATTTACTGTTACAGATTGCAAAATATAATTTTCGCAACTATTCGCAAAGAAAAATGTAGTTTTTTAAAAACAGGAATCTCCTGCCGAGTTCACGTTCTCACTAGGGTGGGTGGTCTAATAGATTCTGATTAGATTCGTGACACTGAAATCTTTGGACACTGTCCATCAACTGGAGTTTAAGGACAAAACGCTTATTGCCGCAGCTAACATGTAGAATTGCTATAACGCGGCGCGGTGTGTCGGATGACAGATGCGTTCTGATCAGAGTTCAACTTTTCCAGTTCATCATCCCAAGCGTCACACTTATGTACATAGCTTGGTATGTAAAAAGTAGAATGGCTCCTCCAATAAAAGCCAAGCCATCCATTTACCATGATATCATGGAAAATCATGAATCATATCATCGGTATCAGTAGAAGTTTGAGCACACCCTCTAATTCTGACGATCACTGATACTCGTTTGATTTTCTTCTAAATCGTGTTAAGTAATTTTTAGCTGAGAAAAATATCCTCATTTGGTCCTATCATGAGTGCACCAACAAAGGTTAACGTGATATGATGATGATGAACTTCACTATCATGTTTTTTTTTGGAAATCTGAATGAAACGAAACTGACTTGCTAAGCTATATACTTAGTACTTAGTTCCAGAATTAACTCAGGAGGTTTTTTTCATGGCCTTTTTAAGATGTTGACTCCACACTAGATTACATGACACTCTTGAAACCTTCGCTTTTAACAGCTCTTTGTGCGTAGGTATTAGGTATGTATGCATGTATTTACATTGATGGAAACTACCTGCACTCTTAGAAAATCTAATATGTTCAAAGCAAGCTGAAGATATTTCAAGTCACTCACGTACACAAAGAACCTGACGCTAATGAAATCCAAGTCCAAAAAGTTAACACCATACGCATACTCAATCAGGAAGTTAAATGACTAGAGTCAGAAAACCAATTTATTAAAATCACCTTTCCACTTGTTTCAACAACTTTCAGTCATAACTGTGTACTGCGCGAAGGAATGATAGAATGATGTAAATGGGCTTCATATAACTACTTACTTTAATGATTTACACCAAACTTAACTTCCGTTACGCCATCACATGAGATCTAAGGCTATTACACAGAACCAAAATAAAATGATCATGAGTGAGTGAGTTCCACTTGAGTAGCGAGCAAAAACAAAACTGCTCAATCGTAAATCAAAATCACAACTAAACAAATTGCTATATGTAAATAATGTCTCATATGTATCTCTGCATGATGGATGATGCTTGATTCGACGCTGTTATTGTAACAATTATTGTCAATTTGGAATTTTCTAAGAATGAAATCGAAAAATTAATGTATTTGTGCACTTGGATTTCTGAAAAGCAAACTTGATTCAAACAAGATTCAAGATTTTCAATGAGGTAACACATTTGCTAATGAAGAATGAAGACTTCATTATGCTAATGAAAGACTTTTTGACTTCTGCTATACTTCGAACGAAGTCATTCTGAAAGCCAACAAACTAGGTACGCATATTCATGCACGTTTTGAAATTTCAAAAGCGTTTAGTTTTCCATGAGGTATCATTATATTTAATCAACACACAGATTAATGAACTCGTAGCATGATCAAGTGTCATAAGTTATAAGTTTAGGGACAATAATGGATTTGAAAAGTATAATTTTAGTTACGCCGCGTTTAGGACTAGGACCACCAAGTCAAAATGTACCATATACCCACATGTACCCGAAATGAACAGGGGAACAGAATTAACACGGAACAGAATGGTTTATTTAACAGCAAATACATATTATGCCATGTTTAGACATGACTTTTTATCGGCATATGATATAGATAGATGTCTTTTGAAAGGTAAGCTAACAGACTCTGACTCTGAGATGAGAACTCTGGTAGTTATGTTATCACATCACCCTATCGCTCTAAACGATGTCATACATACCTAAATGGGTAAGAATTTAACAGTTATGTAAACGAAATGAAATATAATATGAAAAACTAGCAAACCGTACTTACGGATAAGTTATAGGATTTCCATTTTACCCCGCCACTTCTGACACTGATTGATTACAATTATTATTTAAACGATTAATGAGAAAGAGGAGCAGAGACGCTATTAAAACTTGCTTGAATGTTTTAAGAACGTCTTGTGATAACTTTATACAGTAGTGGTTTACGGACTCATGAACCTTTCCACAGACAGACGCTTGAAAGATGAGCTCAATATGCATGTTGCAAATAGTCATCAGGTTATCACTTCTCTCAAATATCTGTAAATACCAATCCATGCCTAAATACATACCTACTCTGGAGAGAGTTGGCATTCCATAAATTCCCTTCACTTAAACTTTTATCATGTTTCGATTCTTTCCATCAAAATGGCAATTGTCGTGCTTTGATGCAAACAGGAATTACTGGAAAAGGTAAAGACTGAAAAGTGCAGAAATCTTTCCTTCTGCTGATTCATTCAAAAGTTCGCTTGAAGCTTAATATACGAAGACGAACGGGAAAAGTTTTAATGTGGAAAGGAAAAGGCTTGGGGAGATTTTATTCACGTAAAATGAAAGACTTTTTTACGCCTTTTTACAATAAAGAGTGATGGATTTTTAAAGGCGATAAATGCAACGTGATTCTTTCTGAATAAAGAAATCAAGTCCTAGTAATGTAGGTATCATGTATTCATACCCATCCGCCCGCAAAGCATCCGTATTCATGATTCATTAAAGATATTCTATCAATCTGAATGACATCATCAATCACCATCTCATAATTCTCATCGTTTCGTCAGGCATTCTTTTCTCTGGAGGAAAAACCAAGAGAAGGATGACGAGCACCGGTTTCGTCTTAATGATTGCATACGTCTGTATATGTCTATTGTTTGGAAAGGGTAAATAAAATTCGGTAAAATAGTAAAAAAGCAGCGAAAGGAGGAATAAAAGTAAAAATGTTTTTGTTAAAATCTGGATATTTTGTCATAACTGATGAGAT
>JAHZNI010001614.1:0-18249 GCA_027744415.1 Seira ritae | reverse complement strand
TTCTACTTCGAGCTCACCTCGGTTTTTATACTTGACCAAGTCCACTAACTAAGCTAGGGAACATTCTGTCATTTCTGTCATACCTTTTTCTGACGTGCTTGGGGAAACCTAAAACTTGGGGAATTCTCGCTAAACGTCAGATGAGACCCTTTTTCATTGATCATGATCATGCTAGTCATGCTTAACAAAAGAAAGCCTTGAATATTTTCAGGTCCTTTATCATCGGGAAATCCAGAATTTAAATCCTTCTGTCATCTCCACACTAAAATTATGCAGGCAGGTATCGTTCCGAGTCACGATGAGATTTGGGAAAGTATCGTGGAATATGACGTTTAAAGAAAAGGATTAAAGCTTCTTTTCCTGGAAAATCATGGTTTTATATGATTCTTTTCGACAAATTCGCACAAATATGAATATTTCTGACCAAGGAAGACAAATCAAAAATTGACTTCAAAAACGTTAATTCTGGCCATCTTTTTGAATTCTCACAAAACTTCAGACAGAACCTTTTTCATTGATCATGATCATGCTAGTCATTTTCTGGATATTTTCTGAATATTTTCAGGTCCCTTTTATCATCGGGAAATCCAGAATTTAAATCCTTCTGTCATCTCCACACTAAAATTATGCAGGCAGGTATCGTCCCTAGTCATAAAGACATTTGGGAAAGCGTTGCGGCAACGTGATGTTTAAAGAAAAGGATTAAAGTTTCTTTTCCCAGAAATCATGGTTTATATGATTTTTCTGACAAATTTGCAGAAACATGAATGTTTAAACGGAAGGCAGATCAAAAATTGACTACATGAACACTATTTTTAAGCCATGACCATCTTTCTAAAAACTCTTTCACAAGAATACTCGCTCCTTTTAAGTTCTTCATCAAATACGATAGAGAAAAAATTCACTGCAGCTTTGGAAGAATCTAAATCAACTTTTTGTCTGCATCTAAATCTGATCATGCTTAAATAAGCTTTTGGATATTCAAATTTTGTACCTCTTGCAATCAGTGGAGAAATTTCCGAATTTTTTACATTTTTATCGCCCTTGTTCATTGTTGACTCATGCTCATGAAAGATATGAATGAGAAAAGTATCTATTTGTCCTTAAATGATCAGTATATCGTGGAAAAAGGTTTTATTCAAGTTCAATAGTGCTCATATAAAAGTAGAAAAATACTCATTAGTATATTAGTATTTATATAGTTCTAATAGATGTTAATTTCGATTCCCCAACATAGGTCGATTAATAGAAAATTCATGTATGAATTTAGGATCTTGTGTATGCCTTTCATTTTGATCGTAATTTCTTTATGTTCTAAGAAAAACTACAGAAAAGTTCTAATAGGATAAAAACATAATACGGTTTAATCACCTACGACGACTTCCCAGCCTCTTCCTGTCGATATTAAAGCCATATTTAGATGTGCCAAAAATTACAAATATGAGTTTTCAAAATTAAAGTTTCCAAATCAGTGCAATATGATACAAATTCTCGTTTCCGTTTCTTGGTCAATCTCACTATGCCCCACGGGATCAAATAATCAGTCTTTTATTAATCCAGTTGATTGGAAGATTAATTTAAAAGTATATCTGATATCTTTCATCCTTAAAAAGCAATTTAAGCATGACGAATGGCAAAAACATTTTAACGTTCGCTTTATTTATTTAATTTTTTAGTTCACACGATGAAGCATATTTTGGTATAAAAAAAGTTGTTACGTAAGTAGTTATTTTTTGGCACAATATTAAAGTTAATTGTTGTATTAAAGCACTAATGGTACTTGTGGTTGTTTGCGTTCACACCATTAACCCCGCTTAGCTGCGATTGTGGGGGATTGAGGGAGTATCTGGAACCTCCATACTGGCTTCCTGCCCAAGATGACCTGTATGGATCGTAGTCCTCGACAATGATCGATGGCTCCTTCTCAATTAACTCGGTCCTGGTGCATGTGCAAGTTAAAGCTGAAAGAAAAGATACAAAAATGATAGGCCTTTTTGAGAAAATTGGAACAAAAGCTTGCACAGAAGCTCTTTTTGAACGATTCTTACCTGAACAGAGGAACAAATTGACGAGGAGCATGAGGAGGAAGAGTACGCCCAGTGTGATCACCAACCACAAAAGCCAACGAGGACATATCGATCCCACGCATTGCTCTGGTTCGAACACCAACAAATCTAAAAAGAACCATATTTAAATAGCTCGTCGAGCTAGACTTTATCGTGAGACTTTTTAAACGCTAGACTTACCCTTAGAATCATCGCCCAAGCTATTCGACTCCCCAACATCCAAAACATTAACAGTCAGTGAAGTCAATACCGGTCCACTTCCACTCACACTAGTGTCGTTCGTATCCCTCTGAAATTGGAATCTTGCAGAACCTCCAATGAGTGGTGCAGGGATCGTTGGACAAGCTGAATCTGGAGAATCTCCACCACTCAAGTCGGAGCAGTCCTGCTGGTCGCACAGGTAAACGACGCACTGAATCGTCAAACGTTTGCTGTTCTCAAACCTGAACATGGAGTATATCGTTGTAGATGCATACGTAGCAGAGTCATATCTCCAGCGGGATACGATGCGGGACTCTGGACAGCTAAGAAAAGACTTCATTTATCTCCGCCGCCAGAGCAACAAAAATAAATTGCATTTAAAGCAAAGTTTAAGCTTACCCATTTTCATCAAAGAGTACAATATTTGCGGTGCTTGAGCTACTTCCAGCCCCGAAAGCAACACATTCACGCACCCGGAAACCGCTACCGTCTATTACATCCACTCCCAAGTTGTATGACCTTCCGTAGTAGCTATTAGCCACTTCCCTGCCACTTTCAACGTTTTTGAGGCTCATCCGAATTGGACTCTTTATTGGACTCGAATTAACTGCCTTATTGCAAGTCACGATGTATTGCTTATCTTCCGCCAGCTCCAGCGTCTTGTGGAGACGCACTGAAATTGCAATGGAATGAGTATTCTTGCTCTTGCTGTAGNTGCCTTATTGCAAGTCACGATGTATTGCTTATCTTCCGCCAGCTCCAGCGTCTTGTGGAGACGCACTGAAATTGCAATGGAATGAGTATTCTTGCTCTTGCTGTAGAGAACACCACAGTAGTCCGTGTCATTAGCAGATGCGAGCATATTGAAGGTTATAGACGTCTCCAGGGAACCCGAGCCATCAACTTGGCAGGGATTCGTCGGGGATGAAGTTGAAGAGCGTGAAATTATTCGACCTGACATGGCACCGAAATAAATTTCAAATTCCATGGAAACGTTTTCAATAAGAAGCTTTAATGTTTAATTTAATTACCATAAAAAGGCGCCTGTGTGTTAACATGGACAGTCATGAGACCAGCGGAGGGTCTGCATGACGCTGTAACGGTAGGATTAAAATTCTGGGGATTAAGATTAGGAAGGTTTGCGTTCACGCTGTCTGGAATCACCGTGTTCTCCTGTTGGGAGGTGCCCTGTACAATTAAAAATTACAATTACATGAGAAAAAAATCCTCCTTGAAAATTACTTAAATCCTATCCAATTTAGTTATATAGTAAGTCTTACCCTGCCCACCACAACCCCCAGTAGGAGTATAGCACCAAAAACCACCCTCATTTTGGTTGCTCATTCACTCTGGATCTCCAAAAACTACTGAAATCCCTAATTTTTTTGGAGACACAATTCCTCATTCACTCTGCTCACTTCCATGTCCGTGTGGGTGTATTAAAGAGATGTGCAAATGCAAGGTTGATGAGAATGAGCGAGTGAGTAGTCCACTCCAATCCAATACCAATACCAAGAAGCAAAAGAATCATATACCTGCATCAAATATCCATACCTGTTGCAGTTACTCTTTTCTTCACTTGCTCATTTTTAGTCAACATCATCATCATCATCATCTACAATCTTACGTGATTGCGTAATATTATGCGTTCACAATAAGATTGTTTGTGTGTACAGCTCTGTATGTATTATGAGCCGTACCTATTTTTTTCTTATAAAATTGGTTACGCGAGTACCTACGAAGAATGCAATATTCATTTTCATGAATTGTGAATGTGAATACTATAATAATAATGTCTTCCTGTCGCAATGCAACACAACAAGAGAATGTTTAAGAAGGGGGTGAACAACGAGAGGGACTTAGATCGTTTCTCATTGTTACTGTCTGGTCTGGTGTATCATCATCTACAATCTTACGTGATTGCGTAATATTATGCGTTCACAATAAGATTGTTTGTGTGTACAGCTCTGTATGTATTATGAGCCGTACCTATTTTTTTTATAAAATTGGTTACGCGAGTACCTACGAAGAATGCAATATTCATTTTCATGAATTGTGAATACTATAATAATAATGTCTTACTGTCGCAATGCAACACAACAAGAGAATGTTTAAGAAGGGGGTGAACAACGAGAGGGACTTAGATCGTTTCTCATTGTTACTGTCTGGTCTGGTGTAGGGGGCTCATCAATTCTCTTAAACAAGGTTGTTGTGTGGGCTTAGCATTGAGGTACATATATATTGCTAAGCTCACTAAGCTGCATATTATTAATTCGAGAGGATTTTTTCAGGTGTTTTTACGTCTCTTTACTGGGATTGGATTAGGATGCTGCTGCTTACCTGTGGGCTTTCAATGTACATATATTTCTTTTGCTGAGGGGGTGACTCGAAAACTCGATGTATTTGACCAGATCAAGATTAACAAAGACAGATAAAAAAATTATACTCAGTGTACGAGTTTAATCTCTTATTTTGGGGAAACGTGAGACTGAATTATTGACTTAGGACATGATTCATTCAATTGAGTTGTAAGAAGTGCTTATTGAAAGCGAACTATGTATTAGCTTTTTTCCACTCAATTCTACATAGGTAATATATTTTTCATTCATCAAAATCACTTTCGTTTTCCCCACATCATCATTTTTCATAATATTTTTATCTTTCTCATATTTTTACCGGAAATGTAAAACGCACTATGTAATGTACGTGCACCTGCTATTTTTATCCCGTGTGTCTGTCTGCGTCTGATACTAATGATGTACTCATACTTATTACTGCTTTTCCTCATACGTGACGAGCATGAGTGCTCTTCTTTCTGCGGAAATCTAGTCCACCACGCACAACATCCATTACATGTAATTTGTAAAAGATGCAAAAAAATAAAAACTAGACCAAAAAATATAATTTTTTGCGATGCATCGAAAGAAATAATATGTAGATATATATTTTCAATATAGTTTTATAATCTGACAAAAAATATTTTGAATTTACTACACTAAAGATAAATTACTAGAATTTTTTAAATATTTCATTGACTTTGAGGGTGTCCGCTATTGAACCGATAATATTTCTACCACGGAATATTTTACATCCAACCTTGTACATGCCGTACAGCGTAGCAGAATAGATCGCCACCTTGAACGTCTTCCGGATGATTATCGTCGACAGCGGAGTTTCCGGAATTCTGGAAAATATTAAGGTTTAAGACAAATAAATGCTGCTGGAATAACATCATTTAAAAAATATTTATAGCTAAACTGACCTAATGATTGCTCCAACCGCTTCATCCGTGGTTTTACCCCAGTTCTTCACAATTCCAGCGACATGTCCCATTCCGACCACTCCAACCACAGGTCCACCATTGCTCCTATGGGCGTCGGACGTCGCCGCTAAATACAGCGAGTGAGCCAGGTACACGTCGCGCTCATTAACGAATACTTCAGTGATTGTGGGAAACTCTCCCGTCATTTCTGTAAGCATGCGCTCTAGTAAATCCTTTTCTTTGCACTTTTCAATCTCTTCACGACTGGGAAATAAATGAAATAGTTTAAACACAAGCTCATACACACAATGAAAATATATAATAAGCATACTCGACTGACGTAATGTCATCGTTGCATGTAAGGAACTGCCAACCGAGTTTTATCTTTTGAAAGAAGGACAACGCGGCCAGGGCTCTTGAGATTGTTATCTACGCAAATTAAAAATCATGAGTCTACGTGGAAAATATTAGCATGATTCTACCCATTCATATACCAAATGCTTACATTGAACGGTCTGTCCCCAAGAAGCAACACGCATCCAGGGATCTTTCTCGCCTCCCTCATGGCAGCCCGGAACTCGCCTCCAGGTGCCATCCCTAGTTTCTTCGTCAATTGGGCGGACATTGACAAGAGCAAAAGGTGGAGTGTTCCCTGAACTGTTCCACTGTTTGACAAGGCCAAGCGAACTTTTTCTGTAAAGTTTAAGTTTAACAATCATTTTACTTTACTTAGCCATAACAACTTCTTTCATTCATTGTTCCAAGCCTTCTTGTAAAACTTGCACTCACGGAAACTCATTTCGGAGACTTCCTTTAGCACAGTCTCTTCGTCCAGACTTAGAATGTTCCTACGGCTGGAGCACAGCTCGAGCAATACAATTGTGGGATGGGTCATTTGGATAGTCTACAATGCAAACAAAAATGCAATATTTACATAGAGCACAGGACATGACATGACTGCTGCTTCTATATCGTAATTATTCTTACCTGGACAACATCCACTTGACTCTGCTGTGAGAAATGAGCAGTCCCAACGAGATAAACTTTGACGCCATTGGGAGCCGTCAGTTCAGTAACGGTATTAGGCAACGTCCCCACCACATTACTACTGTTACTCATCAGCGTCGCCACTTCCGAATCAGCTAAAGTCGTGCTTTCACTGGACGACGAGGCCGAGGACTTCTGCTGCTGTGGCTCAGGTTCCGCATTCAACGTACTATTCCTTGTTGAGCTAATCAAGTCTGGACTGTTCTTACTCTTCTCTCCTGAATCTGGAGACTGCTGTTTAGACGAAATATTCTGTAACTCTTCGACAGTCACATCATCCTCGCTGCTGCTCATCTTCCCCTCATCATCATCCTCCCCCAGGGTACTGTCATTGTCATCCTGGTCATCGATATTACTCTGATCTCCCAACTGCTCGATCTTCTCACTGCAACTGATATTCGCATTGCTCAGATTAACCAGCAAACTGGCATTCACTACCGAAGCCTGCTCCTCTTCTTCGTATTCATCTGCGTTGCTGAACACTCCTTTGGCGGATGTCTCATCACTGGAAGCGTTTACTCCTCCAGAGCCCCTACTATTATTGTTACTACTGGTACTACTCGACGTGGGCGGAGCACCTGAACTGGTGACTTCTTCGTCCTCACCTCCATCTTCGTAGTACCTCGTGTTGTATCTGTGCTGCTTTGAAGACTTCTTCTGATTTGGCCTTTTGCTCCGCGGCCCGGATGACCTCGATGAACTGCTGCTCATTTTTGAAAATGCTCGTCACTTTAGAATCGATACAGTCACAGTCACACTCACCTCTTATTTACTCCACCTGTAAAACAATCTGGTCTCCTTTCATTCTTGTTCTTGAGTTCTGTTCTTGTTTTTGTGTCATCTCTTTCGTCTCTCAAGTCCAAAAATGTGACGTTGGGAGTATATGAGCCACCCAGTAGGTGGCTCTCGGTAAAAAAAAGCACCTGTGCCTGTGTCTATGATGAGTGCGTCTTTGTTTGTGTACCTCACTACTACTCGCCTTTGTTCCACTCCAGTGACCAAACGAGAGTGAACGTGCTTTATTTTTTCAGAAGCCAGATAGGATGCACAAAAAAATGCATTTTTTTCTCTCTTTAAACTTTAGAACTATTTTGAAACGCATGAGTTGCAAACGTGCGAAGGATCAAGAAAAATATACATAAACGTCTAAACATTCTGAAGTCGATGCAACATTTTTTATCTCGATTAAATCATCTCTTGTGTTTGAAATACACACTTTCCACCCCCATTAACACTTGAAGGAAAAAAAATTTCACTTTCAATTTTCGAAAAAATAATCGATATTTTTGCGCAAAGTGAAATTTTTTTGTTTACTCAACCAACGAGCCAACAAAGAGAGATCAAACGCGTTAGCAAGTTTTAAACTCATTAGTTGGCTGGTTGTGATGGTGATAGGAAGGAAGGAAGACTTCAAGGGCGTGTGTGAGAGAAGTGAATGAGAAGTAGTTATTTTTAGTGACTTCAGTGTTTCAAGAAGGATCTTCTTCTCGGGAAATAAATTATTATGTGAACAAAGTTTTGGCTCCCGTGATATAGTTCTTAGTCACCCATTTCCATTCTAGTCCGAAACTTTCAAAGACATTGAAGCCATGAAGGTCTTGTCGCTGTTGGTGATATGTGGAGTCGTGGCATGTGGGGCATTTAAGGTAAGTCCAGTAAAGTACATTTGAATATAAGCTTAATTTGAATAGGATTGTTCTCAAGTCGCCCCTAAAAATTCCCTTAGCCCCCTCGCCAGCATGTTCCACCCCACCACCCGAACAGTCCCCATCGGTTCTATGCGGAACATGGCCCTCATAAAATTATCGCGTCCCCGAAACCGAGATCATTTTCTCTGCATGCCCCAGCCCCGCCAAATTACAGGACGGTCAACCCCGTATACGTCCCTTATAGGACCCCAAGATCAGAGCATATTCACCACCAACCAACCCCTCAAATGATAGCTTCCTCTTCTAACACGCCAATTCTCGTTTTGAAAAAGGACCACACGAGACCAGTGCTTTCGAGTGCGGTTCAGGCGACAAAGAGGTCGGAAGGCCCTATTCCTACCATCACGATGGAGAACCCGCAGCACCGCGAGCGTGAGCAACAGCAGCACCTCGATGAAGAGGATGAGCATGATCAGCACGATCGTCGCCAACAACACGAGCCTGCTGAGCATCGTGCTGCCCCACCTAATGCAACCACCACTTCAAGGCCATCATCCCCACCACCTCAGCCACCATCACAATCCCCATCTCAACAACAGCAACCGCAACAACCATCCCGACATGAGATGATTGACCACGAAGAAGAGGCTAATCTTTTGTCTGATGAACATCCATCAGCGCCTTCAGGGCCAAGTGCTTCCGCAGAAAGACGCATGTTTTTCGAATCCGTTGCTTCAAATTCAGGCTTAGCTCATCAAGTGAGTGGACCAAGACCCAACCCAAGTGCGCCTGCCGCCAGTAAACACGCCACCGCAAGCTCAAACATTCAACAGCAACATCGTGCTCCACCTTCACCACATCATCATCCCCACCATCATCACAACCATCCTCATCATCCCCATCGCCACAGTAATAACCGTCGTGATGATGACGAGGATGGGGACGAAGAAAGAGAAAGGATTGTCAGGAGCAATAACCCATACCAACAAGGACAACAGTTTCAATATCCACCATCACAGGGTAACTTCATTGCTCAGGGACCTACTCGTGTGCCTGTAAAGTATCAGCAAGGTGTCATTGGACTGAAACAACAACAGCAGCAGTTTGGAGGACATCCTCAGCAACAGTCAGCAAGAAAGGTATAAGAGGACTTATTATAATTTATAGCATCGATTTTTCAAAGTGAAAGCAAGTATAGCAAATTCATTTTGTTTTGCGAATTATCACATAGCCCCAGCGCCCATACAAGCAACGCATTCAACAAGCTCAGCAGCCTGGTTCAGAGGAGCCCATCTCTGAGGAGCTCGAAGACGAGGAGGAGGCTCAACCTGACCGTCTCACTGAACTTCTCGGAAACTCCAAGTTTACTTGCGGTGGAAAGAAGGACGGCTACTATGCTGATGACAGCTTGAACTGCGAGGTTTTCCATTACTGCCAGGATGGAGGAAAACACTCTTGGATGTGTCCTAATGGATTCGCTTTCCATCAAGTATAACTACTTTTAATTCTAAAGATATTTAATTATCCACTTTATGGAAATTTTATGCTGCATATTATTCTGCTTTAGATTCATTTGATCTGCGTGCCCCCATCGAGCGACAACATCTGCAAGCAGTCATCCAACTACCATTTCGTCAACGAATATCTCTACAAACCAATCAACGAGAAGGAAGCTCAAACCTACAATGAGTCCCTCAAGTACGCCGACAGATATTTCCCCGACGGTTACAACCACGGCGCTGGAGACGTCCTCCTCCCATACAATAACAACCAGCAACAAAGCCAATCAGAAGAGGATGATGACAGACGACCACCGATCCATTCGCAACTCCGCCCACAACACCAACAATCCCCATCCCCACATACCCCTTACATTGCTGCGCCACCATCACATGGACCACCTCGTGCAGGTCCTGCAGTCTACAATCCCTACGCATCCCACAGCCCCAGACCTCAACATCATCAAGGGTCCCTTACCGGAGGCTTCGTCCCATCCCAACAAATCAACCCTAGAATCCCCATAATCACTTCCCCTCGCGGAGGAGGCAGTCCCTATGGCCTTCAGCACCAAAGCCAGTCTCAGATCCATCCCCAAACCATCGTCCCCCAAAAGCCCATCAGTAAAAGCGCTTCTTCCAAGCAGCAAGCGAGCAGTAGCAGCGCCACAAGCAGCACCAATCCTGCCGTCTTCTTCACCCCCGAATCCATCAACATTCCCCTGAACCAGAGGAGACCCATCCCCAACCCACATCCTTCCCACCATCCCCAAATCTTCCGTCCTAGTCCACAACTCGCTCATGCTCAACAACAACAGCAGCAGCAGCAGCAATCAAGCAAAAAACACCATCACCACCATAGCAGCAAGAGGAGGAAGTTTGAGGACTACGAGTATTAATTTATTTTAAAGCTTTTTTAAAATCTTTATTTGTTATTAACATTTTTTATTGTTGAATTATTCTTTATTGTTGGGGTGGTAGTTAAGGTCTGTATATAAATGTATATGGCAATAATAAAAAGTGGTTAATTTTATCATGAAAACAAAACAAAACATTTTTCATTCATTTTCAAATAATTAAAAAATATCCATAAAAATTCTCTCTTTAAAATTTTCCGCAATGACGACCAAGCCAAAAGCCAAAAATGCATATAAATGCAATGCAGTGGTCGGTCAGGTCATAAAATATGTTTCGTTTGGCAACGCATTAATTAAGGCAAATATATTTTAAAAGTGCTATCTTAATTGCGATCAGGATAAAGTGAAAAAGTATTCATGAGACCGACCAAGACCAAACACAAACACACAAAAGCATGATCATAGTGGATCACTTCACACTTTCTAAACAAAGACTGCAATAAAAAAAGAACTGCATTGAAGATTGAATTCATTGAATTGAATTCCTACTACTGCAGCAGCAATAGCAATAGCCAAGGGGATCATCCTATGACTATCCCATTGCATAGCTCAGCATAGAGAATCCACTCGACCGCGCCAACGTACCCCGTCCAAACTAACAACATAACCCAAATAAGGAATACAATCTCTCGACTGTTTTTTAGTATTTATTATAGAGAAAACTGCATCCGTAAAAAATGAGATAACGGATGAAGAAAAATGATTTTTTTGTTTGGTTGTTGAGAAAAAGATTTAGCATGCTGAGCACGTACCACTTAAAAAGCAATAAAATAGTTTGCGAGTAAAATAGTAAAAATAGTTACGTAACTTATAATTCTTTAGAACGGACTACGGAGTGAGTGTCTCCTACGCTCACTCTTGTAATTTTTTTCTCGTTGACCTTGTCAACACGAATGGCGAAGACGAAGTGTTCTTTTTATGGAGGATCATCATCGTCGTCATCGTTGTCGCTGAGCTTTTATGGAGTTTAGATGATTCAGCAATGATTTGTCGTCAGACGAAGAGAATCTCAGTTAGTTTGTGAAGCTCGTTAGAGTTAGATGAGTGAACACCATCCAAGAAGACCAGATCCAAGAACAAAAAAGAAAGTATTAAATTGTGGAGTGGTTAGTGGTGGTTGCGAGTGGCCTAGTCTTAAACCTGAACCTGGTTTTAGGGTTTGGATTGGAAAGGGAAGAAGAGAGCGTATTTGTAAATAATAATGTCCGGTACAATCCCGAACCATGTTCAAGATGAACAAGCAGGAATTGGGAGGAGAGGAAGAGGAGGAGAATGAGGATGATGATGAGAACAGGAGTCCGAGTTTATCGTCAAGGCCGAGCACGGTTGAGGATAATGATGATCAGAGTGTGAGCTCGAGGACGGGATTGATCAATGCGAGGAATGCTAGTAACTGCGTGCAGGTCGCTTTGAGGTAAAGGATTATTGATATGGGAACATTTATTTCAATAAAATGTGAGCTCGTTAGTCGGTCAAGGCTTTAAAAATTTTTTGTCAGCTGTTTTGTCCTTGTCCGTCAATTGACTTTAAACAGACTTTATATTACTTGCAAGTGCAAGCTTTCAATTTAGATAATTTAGAACATTTTTAAAAATAATTTTAGTTTAGTTGTAGTTTGCTAGTGTAACTTGTTTTTGAAAACGTCGACCGAAAAGTGTGTTTCAGTTTCGTATGCAGTTTTGCTCTGCAAATAATATCCTGTGAATAAAAATGCACATTAGCCTTTGAAACTCACAATTAATTAATTATATTATATTATGATTGCCCCATGTCTAAAGAATCCGCCCACTGCTCCCCCGTGAAGTAATTGCCAATTCCCGAGAATGCATCAGCGTGACACCAGGAGAACCGCAGGTGTTAATCGGAGGCGGCCACGCGTTTACGTACGACCATGTCTTTAATACCGTCGCTGAACAAGAAGAGATCTTTTCTACTGTCGCTAAGCCTTTGGTCGATGGGATTCTTCAGGGATATAACGCGACGATACTGGCATATGGACAGGTAAACTAACATGCCATAAAATATATATGTCACCATTTTCTCTGAAGCAATAAATTATATGAAATAAGATTTTGACATTCTGACTTTTTATGGACTTGTTTAGACTGGCTCTGGGAAAACATACACGATGGGCACGGGGTTCGACCCTACAGCCACTCTATCCACTTCCAATACCACCGGCCTCCTTCCGCGCTGCATAAACTATTTATTTAACGCCATCTCAAATATCAAGGCTACAACTTCTCCTCCTCCAGATTTCAAAGTGAGCGTTCAATTCACAGAACTGTACAATGAGGAAGTCATTGACCTGCTATCTGACGCTCCCCAAATATCATCGCGCCCTGGTTCCGCTCGTACGAACAACGTCAAAATTCACGAGCAAGCCAACGGTCAAATCTATCTTGTCAATATCAACACGAAACCGGTTAGTAGCGCAGTCGACACACTCGAAACCCTTCGAATGGGTGCCTTAAATCGTACCACCGCCAGTACCAACATGAACGATTCCAGCTCCAGGTCTCATGCAATATTTAGCATTATGGTCACGCAGAATAGAGTCACTGTCGATAGGACAGGCCAGCAGGACAATTAGCCTTTTAAGGGACGAGATTGCGGCACTTCAGGCCGAGCTCGCTGAATATAAAAGAGGTGGGAAGAGCGAGTATGACTGCGGAGATGTGAACGCGGAAAACATTATGCTTCTAGCGGAAGTGGAGACTCTAAGATGTAAGGTCAAGAGCAAGCAGGACTCTATTGATAAGTTAACCTCTCAAGTTGCTAGGCTACAGGCGAGCAAGATAAGTGAAAACGAAGGAGAGAACTGTGACTTCACTGTGATGGTTACGAAGTACTTGAAGGAGATTGAGGAGCTCAGGGCGAAATTGTACGAGAGCGAGATGGAATGCGAGAAACTGAGGGGAAAGCAGCGTGTCATCATGAAGAATCTGACCAGTCCGAGGGAAAGTGGAGCGCATGTAATGGTTTCTCCTCCCGTCACGGCGAGTGTGAATGATCTACTTAACAAAGCTAAGCAGGAAGTGGAGGAGGAAAGAAGCAACCTGAATCTCCATTCTTCGGATAGTGACAGTAGTGACGAGGAGGAAGACAGCTCTGCTTCGGAACAGCAGAATCAACAAGCAAACTATAGTGAACTAGCAACATTAACACAGGAGATCAATACCAAACAGAGATTGATTGAAGAGTTAGAGAATAGTCAACTGAGATTAGAGTCATTGAAGAATAAGTATGAGGAGAAAGTAATTCAGCTAGCGAATAAAATTAAGTGCACTGAAGAGGAGAGAGACGCTGTTCTAAAGAACACGGCAACCAATGATAAGTCGAGGCAACTTGAGGCTAAAATTAAAGAGCTCCAGGCGGAGTTGAACAAGTGGTCAAAGGCGAAGAAGGAGCACGCCAAGATGATGCGTAATCAAAGTCAGTACGAGACCCAGATAAATAAACTGAAGATGGAAGTGGATGAGATGAAGCGTGTGAAAGTCAAGTTAATGAATCAAGTGAAGCAGGATAACGCTAAATTCAGGGAAATTGAGAAGCAACGGCTTCGAGAAATCACACAGTTAAGGAAGGAGACCCGAATGAAGGACATCAGAGTGAGGAAGTTGGAAAGTGATAGCAAATTGAAGGATCAAGTCCTAAAGAGAAAACTGGAGGAAGTCGAGATGCTGAAGAGGAACAGGGCGAAAGGAAAGGTGGACAGGGGAAGTCCAGTGAAAGGAAAACAGGTCTGGGGCAAAATGCAGGGGATGCTAATGAAGGACGTCAGTATCAGACAAAGTACCGCCCAGCTAGAACGAGAAATGGTGGGGCTCATAGCAAGAAGGGCTGAGTTGAATGGAATGCTGGATGGGGAATACGAAGACGATGTTGTGGACAGCATCAGGGCTAATCTAGCCGTCGTTGAGGATAAGATCAGGGACGTGCAGGATGAAATCGTAAGGAGTGGAGGCGATACTGACGGCGGAACGAAGAAAGTTGGAGGTATGGTCGGGGAGTTGGCTGGGATGGATTTGGGCTACTTAGTTGAGAAGCTGTATGACCAAAGCGTCCAGGGACTGAGTGATGTTCAACAGTTGGAAGGGAGGGTGAAGGAAGTCGAAGAAGTTAACAAACATGTAAACAGAGAAAATTTAGTGGAATAAAAATTTTATGAGCAATAGCAATTTAATTTACTTTGATTTACTTCTCAGCTTTCCTCCGAAGTGGACACACTCCGTGAACTACTTCATCACATGTACTCCTACCGCCCTGATTCCGAACCAAAGACATTGATGCCTCCACCAGCGGCACCTCCACCTCAGCCACCACAACACCATAACCCACCAATGAAAGCAAGACGGAGGCTAACGAGCACGACGCAAGAGTTACTAGGCAGCGCCGAAAGTATCGAGAACCTCGACCACCCACCAATCAACCGAACCTTCACGAGGAACACTCGACTGACACAAAGTATGCGAGACGCTGGTGCTGGTGTTGGTAATAACAGGAGAAAACTAACCCGACAGGATACTTACAACGTTGTGGGAGCTGATAATAACATGGAGCGCACGTTTGTCGTTTAGTGAGTTCCACTAACAATTTTTTTTGCTGCTATGCAGTTGGTTGATTGGTCGGTGATTAAAGCCGTACATACTAATTATAATGAACGTGTCTCTTTCCCTAATTGCGTGTAGCGATAATAACACTAACGAAACTACCATGCAATTGCAGCGGTCTGTAAGCGATATGGTTGAGACGAGTAACAACGTGACAAGCGCTAGTTCTAGCGTTGTGGGAGGTAACGGAAGGAGAAAGGTAATGAAATAGTTTTGGATTAGATGATTAATCAGTGTGTGCCTAAAAAGGAGAGTGATAGAGTTTGTCGTCCTAACAAAAATAATTATATTTAGTCTCCACGCTCGAACGCTTGGCTGCAACTAACCCGCTCGCTCGAAGGCCATTCCAAGCAGATCCTGTGTTTGGCGGCTACTGAAGACACGCTGGTGAGTGGGTCAAAGGATGGAAGCTGCCGCGTCTGGGATCTCGAGACGGGAAAGTGTGTGCAGACGTTTGATGGACATCCGCATAATGTCAGTTGCGTGTGTCATGTCCCCGATAGCAATATTGTTCTTACGGGTAGCTCCTATCAGTTAAGGATCTGCGATCTGAGGACTAGTGACGTTGTTAAGGTGATGAGGTAAGGGAAACTAACCATTTGCTGTTTGAGTTCGATCAAAGTTAACCTTGGCGTGCGTGTTGGTTTGCGCCAATTAAAAATAAAATAAGCAATAACAATTGGATTTTGGATTTCTTGTTTTAGCTCCTCAGGTCAAATCCTTCCGTCATCCTCCCTCCAGTCTAGCCAGCCGCCAATCCCCTCCCTGCCTCAGTCGACGCTTCCCCGAGTGAACGACATTCCGCACGGCGAAAAATTAATATTTTCCATTCAGCAAGTTCGCAACTACTTCTTCACGAGTTTCGGCGAGCGTATCAAAATCTGGGATCTTCGAAAGCTGACAACAATTGGACTACTTCAAGGAAAGCATAACTCGAGCGTTATGTGCCTGACCGGCAAGTCCTCCGGACTTCGTGCCAAGGACTGGCTTATAACAGGCTCGAAAGATCACACCTTGAAGGTTTACGAGTATGAGCCAAACGCTCCAGCGGAACAGATCCGCAGCATGAACCACCTAAATCCACCTCATTACGATGGAATTGAGTGCCTCTACCTCAACGGTAATTCTAACCTGTTCAGCGGATCCAGGGATACTTGTATTAAGAAGTGGGATCTCTCCACCATGAGGATGGTGAGCACCGTCACCAACGCGCACTCCGGCTGGGTCACAGGAGTTTGTGGAGTTCCTGGCGTGAGTAGCAACAGCTCCTCCAATAATCAAGAGTTCCTTATCAGTTGTTCCAGAGATGGAACACTAAAACTATGGGATTGTGGGGGAAACGAATTCAGGGAAGTTTGTCGCTACGAAAGCAATATCGGGCTGGAGTGCGTGGGTAGCAATTCTAGGTTGCTATTCTTCGGTGGAGGGGCTAGCAGCGCCAGTGGAGCTGTTCTGTAAGTTTTAAAATCGACTTTGACCTCAAATCTATTTTCTTCTTTTTTTCCTTTTGAGTTCCAGTTTATTTGTTGCGGTTGCTATGGTTTGCTGCTGTTGACTTTGGATCCATCTTTTCATTCCTTTTATTGTTTCAATTTTTGAGTTGCGGTTAATTTTGTATTGTTGTTTTGTTGATTTCGAAGTAATCATAAATTCATTCTTTGACTGTCGTTTTGCGAAAGTAAATGCAAAAGAAACAAAAATGAACAAATAAAACTATTGCAGCTGCTGTGCAGTAAACGACCGCGTGCTGGTCCCGGAGCCCCCTTCTGGGGTTACTCCGCACTCGTCTCTAATCCCGGTGGCATCACACCACCGCTCCTCATCCTCCCGTCTGAATCTCATCTCTCCCGTGTCATCCCCCAAGTTCAGGAGAAAGCACCATAGCAATCTGCTCCAACAGCATCATGGCAGCATCGACAACATAATGACTCGATCAACCGGCGGGGTTGATTTTCTGGAATTCTGATAGACCCTCTTTCTCTACTTCCTCTCCATTTCTCTCTGTCTCTCTATCTCTTCTTCATCAAGTGCTATTATTATCATTAACGGAAAGCGTACCTCTCTCTAATTAAACATATTTTTGAATTCTTTCAATTCTATGCCATGCGACATACACAGCAATAACAACGTGTCCGACTCCTGCTCCCTGGGCGTCTACAAACTTTCGGAGAGTTTCTCCAGAAACAATATCACGATGGGCGGTGGAGGAGTGAACACGCACGTGCGTGGCGGAAGTGGGGGAAATAGCAGCTCTTCTACTAACGGTACTAGTACTTACAGACAACAAACGCAGTATTTAGACTTGTGAACATAATAATTAATATGAAATCGGAGGATTTTTAATTTAATCAACTTAAGTTTTTTTTGTACTACTAAATAAACGCATTTAATTTATCTTGGTTGTGTATCCTTGTATGTATCGAATGAGATTATGAATTTTTTAATGGGATTTAATTCGTAGAATTAAACAAAGAAAGGATGTTGTATAAAAAACTATAACTATTCCATTCATTTCTTATTCATGTATTTTATTGCCCATTGTTCATGTTCACGGGATCTTCTTGAGTCCGGTCTTGGCCTTCTTATTCTTCCGAGATCTCATTAACGAAGCTAGATGGCACGGTTTCTCCGAGAGAACCCTAAGCATTCAACAAGCTTTCCTGAAAAAGGCGTGCTTTCAATTGAATTCAAGAAATATTTTTTTCTAAGATCGGGTAGCATTCATTTCATTTGACGAAGAAAGAACAAACAAGCACAAAATGCAGAGCTTTTTTATATTTTTGGTTGTCAATGTCAAGAAACGAGAAGTGTAGCAAGCAGTGTAGCTCAAGAAGAGAAAAAAGCTGTCAAAAAAGGTGCATTCACGTTCGTTCGTACTTTTTTAATTGCGTGTATAGTTATTGTGGTACTAGTATAGTAGAGCGTTTCTTCGGTTTCTCATGATCATGATCATCATCATCTCAGCTCACCGTGAGCAATAGCATCTCTTTTTACACTT
>JAHZNI010001613.1:0-14092 GCA_027744415.1 Seira ritae | reverse complement strand
TGCTGATCTCTTGTACTCTGATAGGCCGGAAAATTCGTGGTGCCCGTCGAATTGTCATTTCAAACAGAGACGATAAGGGCAAACAAGGCCCCTGGTCCCGGTCCTGGGCCTAGTGATATCAATGGATTCGTCAGTACCTCAAAATGGATCGAAAGGCATAATTGGAAGGTAACTTTTTTGCTCTTCTGCACAGGATTCCAAAGTTTTAAAACATGGGATCCATGTATGGGATGTATGTGTATATCTTTGATTGAATATTAAATATTATCAGTTTCATTTCTTTAACCTTCAAACTAAATAGGAAATCAGAGCTATGCTGAAGCCTGCCGTGGAAGCATGTTTGAAATATCATGACACTTCATTAGAATGCATACCCAAGTCAGACCAGTATCAGATTCGGTATGGTCGTGAAGTTTCGCTTGGGTACCTCATTGTTCCGAACCGAGTTTCTACTCCATTCTTGAGCATCCTTGACCCAAAGAAAAATTACTGGACCGACGATGAAGACGATGAGGATGAGTTGCTTGGGCTCAAAGATAATAACAGCAACAATTTGGACATGGAAGATCATGGTACGTATGATTTTAACTTCTGCATAATTTTATTTTACGGAATATATTTAAATGAGTTATTTACATTGATACAGGGGCTGAGTTTACTGAATGCATTCCAACAAAAACGGCGATACGGGTGTGCGTTGTTAGAAAATCGGTTGTGAGCATTGATGATGCGAGACGGATAAGAAAAGAATTAGGTATGCATGCCATTTACAAATAATTATCATATTTCTAATAAAATTGTCCTTTAAAATGCCATTTTAAAACTTATACAGGCGTTCGTTCTGAGGATGTTCGTAATTACTTGTCAGCAGCCGCAGCAGAGCCCGGTTCATCATCATCCATGGACCAGTTCCAAGAAAAGTAGAGCCTTTTTCCTATTTTTATTTTTAATTACATTCTAGTTTCTGTGTTCATGTTCTAAGAGTAAAAATTCAATTTACAACTTAATCCTTTCAACCTAATATTGCGTACAAGTTTTCATTTCCAGTTAGTTTATCAAATGCATATTTCATCCTACATGATGGATTACTTAGTTTCACTTAAATTCAATGGGAAAGATTGTCTCGCTGATGATGGATTACTTAGTTTCGCTTAAATTCAATGGGAAAGATTGTCTCGCTTTTAAGTTGTATATGTTAATAAACTCATTTCTAGTAGTTGAAAAGATCTTAAATTGACTAATTTTTGATGATTTGATTTGCGTATAATTTTTATCATAGAATTATCAAAATAACGTGCATACGTATTAAAAATGTTTTCTCAATGTTTTATTTAAATATTTTGCATTTGAAGTTTTGACAGAGAAAAAGGTGTGTCAGAATGGGCGGCGGGCAATTCCATGTATTCTGAAGGATCTCCGCACCAGCCATCCTCCGTCAACGAGCTGGATGACCACGAGCCATTACCAATAAATGACCTGACTCCCCTAACTGAAGATGATAGTAGTGATGATGAAGTTGAAAACATGTAAACTTTGCATAAATATTTTCCTGGTACATAGCATCTCGGAGGCTGAATTATGTATGTAAAATCATTATCTTATTCATGTCTTTTTAGTCCTCGAACATTCGGCGATCTGGAGGAAATTAGAGACACTGCTCGGATTTACAATCACCTTCTGAAAGGACACGAAGTGGATAGTGGTGAAGACCCAGACGATGATTTAAGTCTTCCCGATATTGAGCCAGACCCACCAAAGAAGAAAAAAGAACCCATAACCAGGAAAAAATCAGCTTCCGTATCTCCTTCGAAGTCTAAACGTTTATCTCAAAACAATATTTTGTCGGTGTCTCAAGAAGGTCAAGCAAACTTTTCCGAGGAAGAAACTAGTTACACAAAGAAACCTACTAAGAGATCTAAACGTAAACGCACAGTGGCCGTTGTGGAGCCTATGAGAACACTACCGAATGGTCAAGTGTCCTTTGAGCAAGCCATTGGAGCTTTAGGAGCTGACAAGCGACGTAAACCCAGACCAGGCTCATCTCATGGTACTGATAAAGCACATACAGGAGGAGGAAGATCAAAACAGACTCCAGCTATTGACATAATTGGTCCAGATGATGATCGATTGACAATTACCACTCCTCCTGAACCGATACCAGTGATAACTCCAGAACCTATTCGATCAACCTCCATGTCATCTCCTACCAAAGAATTTGAGGACCTGTCAGACGTAGAAACCCGTAAGTTCCGTTGTTCGTCAGTCCGGATATGCAACTTGTCTTCTTGTTTTTATTAATTAATTTAACCTCGATTTTAGGGATGAAGCGGTCAAAGAAGAAAAGGCGAATAGATGAGTTTGACGATGAGTCGCACAAATGGGAAAGACTCACTCCGAGTCCTTTGTTCGATGACGACGATAAAGATGATGATGATCTGTCCGATGATGACGCTATGAATTCCCTTTGTTCCGATTCCGATCTTGAAATGCCCGTTTTAATAAAAATGGTCGATTCTGATGAAGAAAAGAAAGAGCAGCCGTTGCCGCAAAATACTGAAGAATTGAAGGAAGATGCCAAAGCTTCTATAAAACCTCTTGAATCTGTGGATGAAGAGTCGAAGGAGGAAGAAGAGACTGAAACACCTGGAACATCTTTAGCTAACAATAAAAATGATCAGTGTAGCCCCGACATTACTAAAATTAAAACCCTCGCAGCCCGGAAACAAATCTGTGGGGACACCACAACGTCCCGCAAACTCGATTTACCTGAACCAGAAGGTCTCGTCAAATCAAGTAAGCACCCTTCAATTCAAAAAGAATCTCAGCCACAGAGACCATCTCCATCAAAAGAAATTGAAATTGAGTCGGAAGATGCTGTGGAGAAAGACTCTGGGAAAGAACTTGTTCAGCCAAAGCAATCGGTTACCAACCAAAAGACTCCATTTAATAGAAGGCTCAGGTCCGTTCAAGGGAGAAATGTTCGCGAAAAGCTGAACTTCTCAGAAAATCAAAAGAATGCCGAGCGACTACAGCAAACTCCAGCAAAGCCGAACACTTCTCTTTTTGAAGAAATCGCTAAAGATGTTATTCAACGGAAGGACAGGGAAAGCGAAGAAAAACTACAGCCGTCAGCTACCAAAAATAGTAGCAGTGACGCAAAACCAAGAACTCAAAGTCCTTCCTTACGATCTAGGTCTCCTGCACGTCCAAAAAATAGTCTCGCTACCCCTACGACCGCTATGGCCATGACCAACCATGGGACCATGACTGAGAATCAGAATACTGTAGGTCAGGGAACAAATGGCCGAATCGAAATTCAGGTGGAACAAAAGAAGACAGTGAAAAGAAAGTTTAGGAAGAGAATTAGAAAGTCTAAGCCAGTAATTTCCTCCTTGCCCAAAGCAAAAGATAAGCCTCTAATGGGAGACGCGCAAACTCAAACCGACGATTTAATGATTATAGCTGACATAAAACGAACTACGCCTACTATAATTAACACTTCACAAATAAAAATTTCAAGATCTTGTGAGGCGTCTTCAGAGGACGAGTTGTGTGATACACTTTCGCAACGAAGCAAAACTCCAGCGTCAGAAACGAGCGCATCGAATACTCAGGTTTATCATCCTGTCTTGGGCTCACCAACCAATGACTATTATGATGAGGATAAGCTCTTCAGTTTTGATAGTCCAGTTGAACCCTGTCTTTCATTAAATCAATCGACGTTGATTCCAAAATGCTCTCCGGGAACCCTAAAAGATTCTTCGTCTTCATCGGTTGAAAATCATGAGGAATTGTTGGAGACTCATGGCGAAGGTGAAATGCAAGACGTAGCTCTAGATCAAGACGAGAATCTCGTGTACGAAGAGGAACTCCAGTCTTCAAATAATCCACAAGAGCAGGAAGAAATTCATGAGAGTACGATTCGTTCAGAATCTCCACAACCTGGTTGCAGCTACTGGCCCACCAGGCGGTCTCCGTCGCCTCCACCACCAATGCTGACTTCGTCAATACTGATGCCTCCACCCACTTCGCGACCCCCAAGAACTCCACGAAAACTTCCGGGAAAGAAGAGAGATGACGGCTCACCTCCGCGGTTATCTATAAGTAGCCCTGAGCACATGCTCCATCATTTTCATGAGGATAGTGAGGACGACACCATGCCAGTTGGTGCTGAAGCTATGGATATCTCTCACAAAGACAGCATTTACCAGGTACTAAATCAGCCGGAAGTCTTTGCAGCAGGATTAAAGTTAATCGATAAGGTTAGTAAGACCCCATCATCTGTCAATGCAATCGGGCGCAAGTTGAATCTGGAAGAACTGGAAGGTGGAAATGTTGGCAGGGGACAGTCACAATCAAAAGCCCTTGTTCCTGTTCAAAAGCGTCCTCCAAGTCCTGACATATGTGATATCGTCCCTGTTCCTGATAAACGTTTGCGGGTAGTGATTTCATCGCAGCAATCACGACGTAGCTCTATGGACGAGGGAAGAGGCTCTGACATAGAAGGAAATGATGAAAGTCAAATTAATTCTAGAAGCGCTAATGATGATGAACTTAGCGACATTGATGGATCTGCTCTGGATTATTTCCAAAGAACTGGAAACGCTGCCACAGAATATCAACCGCAAGGTATTCAAGGAATTTTGTACTGCTTTGTGTGTTTCACTTATGTACTTAATTACTAATTGAGTTGCTGTTTAATGTGATTTACCCTTCATATGATTTGCTTTTATTGTCCGTAGGAGACGAGTTCGACTTATCTCAACGATCTCTTTGCATGCTGCCGGTTGTTCCGCAGTACGATGTGAAAAGTCGCCTTTATAAAATTCATGCCAAGTAATGATTGTCGTTTAAATTTATTTTTTTGACTACACTGACTTTTATTGCAATGCACGACTGTCTCTTTTTATCTAGTTATCTAGACAAGGAAAATTATTAAATCGCTCTGTCATTTCTTTTTTGTAGAGCTTGTCGCGAAACACCGACCAAAAAAATTGTAGAACATTTCCATGCTATTAAGCAGGACTTGTTAGGCGTTTTCCAGGGGAATGTTTATAGTAATCGTCACAAGGTGCTTATTTCAATTTATCAACTAGATTTCTTAACTTTCCGATCGAAAAATTGTATTTTTATATTTGATTCTCTACAGCTATTTATTCAAGGCTTTGACGGAAAACTTGCTCTTCGGGATATGAACATATCATCACCATTTACTTGTGAACAATGCTCCACGGTTTGTACTTTGATTTATGACAACATTTTCCCGGATCAATCAATGCGCTGTGAAGTAAGAATGTGTTCAAATCTCTTGATATTGTTATATAAAATTCTGTCAAACACTAACTCTTTATTAATAATCTTACAGTACATAGACTACGTCACGCTAGTACTTTTACCGGAAGCTCTAATTCGAATTTTCGTCCGACTCAACAATGTACCCTACAATATGGCTGAAACTGAGCTGAGATGTCGTGCATGTTATGATGGGGATTTACCTGAAACTTACCGTCAAAATGCTCTCCCGCCACCTACACCTCCAGAGTTAGAATTTAATGAAACTCTACAATTACAATGAAAGGGGCTTTCATTAAGTAAAGCAATGTTTTCGGATTAATCGAATGCATAGTAGTTCAATAGAGCTCAGCACAAAAAAGCCTCAATAATATGGTTACAAAATAATATCTATAATAGTTATGGAATGTGATACAAATTAAGTTGTTAAACGGCATGTGTGTTACAGGTCAACAGGCTTGCATAAAATGAAAAAGTTGAAACGGTAAGCTTTAATTTGGAATGCAGCTAACAATGTGTCCGATTGGAACTTCACGTTGTTTTGAGCGGAATTGTATGTACAGTACAATTAATCTTGTTAAAAAAAATTTTAAAAAACGTTTAAACCTTTCTTTGTCATTCGACCGCTAGTAATCGATGAAATATCTTATCCGAATAATTACTTTCAAGGTTCAAACAAAATAGAACATGATGAAGTCTTTTGTACTTTGGCTTTCGTGAATCAATTGCTGCAATTTTGTAAAGCATGCACAAAACTTAGTATGTAGTTTCAATATTGACTAGCTGGAAATGTTAATCTCCTTCCTTTCAAGCATAACATCATCTCTTAAGAGTAAGAGTCAATATCGAGATGTTTATCCAAGATTTGTAGTTTGTAGGAAAATCTTTCGATTATATTTTGTATTTACATGCGAGATGTATTACGTTATGAAAATATAATATGATATTATTGCTATAATATATACATACCTCACTCATTTATATGCGAAGGTTCTACCCTTCTAAAATGATTTATGATGTAGAAATAAATGTCATTAAATGCAATATATGTTTTAGTTGTATGATAAAACGTGTTTGTTTCTTTATTAACTTGCACAATTTTTTTAGAACTTATTATAATGAACTATCAATTTTCCATTCTTCTCGAATTCAATAATATTGTTGATGATGATTGATTGAAACACGCAACGAGAGTAAACTTGAAAATTTCATTACAAGATATGTAAAAGTATTGCCATTTTACAAAGCACAATATTCTTTAAAACTTTTTATATTTCAAGTGAAAAAGATTTGGTGTGTGGAAATAACGTCGTCGCCTTTTTTGCGTTTTCAAAGCGATGATTAAGCGATAACTCTACACTAGCTAATATAGCGCTTTATATTTAGTTTGACAATACGCTGAAACGAAGATGAACGTTTTCCTCCTCTTACTTACATTCGAAATTCAGGCACTTTATTGAAAAATATTTTTTTAAACTGGCGACTGACTGTTTTTACGATAGTTCGTAAAATCTGTATGACGAACGAACGATGCAAGTTAAATCAATCAGTTACATTTTTAAAATTCTGAAAAGTAGTAAACTCCTTATAATTTATAATAAGATTACTTTAAATATCTAAAGCCATAGCTAAAGGTTTATTGTGAGTGCGAATTTTTTTCCTAAACTCCGAACGAAATCAACATGAAATACTTTTTGTAATAATTACTGCTTCTTAAACATTAATATACATTACAATATTGATTAATCATTCATTTGACATTTCTCTGAAACCTTTTATTTCTTTTTTCCGAGTCCGAGTGAGATAAAAACTGTTAGCTAATCGTTCATTTTATTCGTTGATTTTTCTTCTGGAGCATGATCTTGCTCGTCAACGAACAGCGGAATTAAAAGTTTTATAAAAGTGAAAACTCTACGACAAACCAAACTACATTCTATACTTCCTGACGCCACTTCTTCGGAGATTTTTCTTTGTTTCTTCATGCAAGTTCAGAATTCAGATCTTTCTTGGTCCCCGACAATAAAAAAATGTTGCAAAACGCAGTACTTCTCGATTTAATACATTTTCCACATTCCTATTCGCACAACTTATTCCTTTCGTTTCAAATATAAATTAAAATCAAGTTGAGTTTTCTTTCTCTATCTCAATTCCTTCTTTAGTTAATAGCTGCTACGATAAATTAAGCTAAGAATTCACCTCTTCCTCAAGTTTCCAATCCAAAACCATCTTTCGTGGATACAATAATATTCATCAATCATACATTTTCTCTAAAGTTTTAAAATTCCTAAATGAACTATCGTTTTCTAAAAAAGTATTTATTAGATAATAATATTCTTTCACAAATACAGACTACAACGTACGCACGATCACATAAAAGATTAGGGTAATGTGTATAGATAAACTTGCTTCTATTTACAAAATACTACATCCAATTTTACTTGAATGAATGAATGCACAAATATATACATATATCTTTCTTCGGAAGGTTATCCTTAACTTAAGTTAAATAGAAAAAGTCCAGCCATCCCATATATTCATTCATTTTGCTTCACACTCAAAAAATAATTTTTATTTGTCTCAGAGTAAAGTTGATGAATCGTCGCGTCTAAGGCGGTACATGAACTCTGAGGGATCTGAGTGCGTTTGGGGCGCCTCTTCTATCACGGTTAGATTCGACACGGAAACACTCCTAACATTCGATATAGCGCCCCTGGGATGACTTAATATAATGCTAAAATAGGCATTCGCACTGCTAAAGACGCAGTTTGGCTAGGTTTTGAGACAGCTCGGAAGACATTGGGGAGGTGATTCCATTTGTAGAACCATTCCCGTTTCCAACAGGATGCTCCTTACGGTAAGCTTCCCACCGCGCTTCATCAGACTCATGGGTCAAATAGCGAATTCCTATTTGCTTCTCTAATTCTTGCAAGTCGCACCACGTTTGGTAATCCTGTTTCTCATAAAAAGAACAAAATTGTGTTTAAAAGGTTGCCTGTTTAACCTTTTGCATCTGCCTATAAGAAACTACAAGGGGAAAAGTATATTACCTGCAACCAATGATGACTTAGGGATTTATCCACGGTAAAACGCTTTCGCTGCTTCACTTGCAAAAGGTTACTTATCAGGTCTATCGCTGCAAGATATAAAGAAAAAAAGAGTTTTAGAATGAAAGCGTCCACTTCTTTTCACTTTAAATCAGATCATGTCCAAAGACGAAAACTCTTTTTAGCACATGAGAACCAGGTTTAATGAAACCATATGTGTCAAATCGCCCCATCATCCCATAATCCCGTTGAAAGCACAAAAAAGGAATGATCCTGATAAGTGTATATTGAATTCCGAAAGTAATTTATCATCAAGATCCACAGCAGAATTGAAAAGACGAAAATAGACATAAAAATAGAAAATTCCACCAAAAAGAAGAACTTTTCAGTTTGGTCTGCTCGAAAAGTTGACCAATCTTTAGAGAATTACATTTCACGGTCTACTTACCCAAATAAGCCGGAGTGCCTACGACTGACCTTCGGAATGATTTCTCCCCAATAATACGAGCAAAGCCAAAATCACATAGTTTCACTAAAAAACAATTTAAAATTGTATATATCAATCCCTTGTGCGTTTTCTAAAGCAATAAAAAAGTTAAATCTAGCTTATTTAGTACATTTTATAATGGAGTACCTAGCATACCTTGTGGAAAATCGGAATCTGAAGATAGGAGCACGTTCTCAGGTTTTAAATCACAATGTACAATATTCTTGCTGTGTAAATGCTTCAGCGCAATCAAAATCTGAAAGGGAGACAAAAGAGTAAATCTTGACATACGACCATTTCCTATTATCTCGAGAAGAAAACTTTCCAATCAATTCCACGCTTGATAAGACTCAAAACAGGAAAGAAATACTAAAAGACCGACCTGAGTGATGAGGTATTTCGTAATTCGCTCTGAAAGACGTCCCTTCTCACTGGAAAGGATCATTTCCAGCATGTCTCCTTTCAACTTTTCCATCACCACGAAAATACGCTCAGGTGTCTCAAACATCCTCTCCAAGTTGACGACTCCTATAATGATTTAAAAAAATAAGTCAAATAATTCGTTTATTTTTTGTCATCTCAAACTTTTCAATGTGTTCATTTCCCGTAAAAATGAAAAGCAAACGGAAATGATAACGAACTCGAGTAAGTATAATATATCCTCTGTTCATCTTGGCATTTCCACTAAAGCCCAAGCACAAAGATTATAGGAAAGCTTACCTGGATGTGAGAGATTTTGTAAGATGGAAACTTCATTTTTCAACTGCGCCTCCTGCTTCGTTGGGAATCGTAGTTTGTCAATGACCTTGATAGCAACTGGTCTCGTGGTTTTTCTGTGAATGCCTGGAATTTTCCAGCGAAGATGCAAAACATTATTTTCTTCCTTTTTCTCTTCCAATAAATATGTACAATACAGCGAGCATATGCCAGGGAAAATAATTCTTGACATTTCGGAGTGCTCGAAAAAATATTTCACAATCCACTTTAAAGACACTAGCCAACCGTTACTTTCCTTAAATGGAATTCGCTTACCTCCATACACGATTCCGAATTGGCCAGAGCCTAAAACTTCCTCTGGGAAAATTTGGTAGAGCAGGCTAATATCCGTGATGCGATCTTCTCGCTCGTCTTTTCCTATAAAACGAATGGGAAGAGATTTGTAAAATCTAATTTTTCCAGCAAAGAATGTCTCCTGATGACATTAAATACATCGCATCTGCATCCCAAAGGCTTTGCCCACTTTACCATTATACCTACAATGTTTGTCCCAACAAAATACTTAAGAGTGAAATAGGTAAAAAAAAGTCGAGATAAGAGCTCTAAAATGAAAATGATAGCATCATCCTAATGGAGAGTTGTTCACGAAAAGCAAGTATATACATATATGTAGTACCTAGTACCTAGTCATAAAATGACACCCGTAAATACGACCATATCATTTCAAGAAAAATAGGAAATAAGGCAAGCGGAAACTCCAAGTTTTTTACTCTTCTTTCTACTTATCTCAAATCCAATTCGTTTATATGAGGCACACAAACCCACTTAAATTCAAATTTTTTCTCTTCGGGAGGGAAAACAGAAGTAGCAGTAGCATACATACACCCCACCGTGAGAATAGAAGAAAAGCCTTTTAACTTTCTTTCCCAATTTTTCTCCATTGGAATTTTTATCTTGTCGCATTTCCCAGATATATACTCAAAATCATGCATCTTCATTTCCTCGACTGGAGAAAAGTTGCATATATTCCAAATGTCATATTCTAACGGGGAAAAGAATTATTGTCGCATTTATTACCATTACTACTTTCTTGGGTTGTCGGAACAAGAAGCATTTTTACTAAGGATTTTTTCTTGTTCTCTGAGAGGACGACACGTAGTATTGAAGTAGCCATTTAATGCAAGTTATCTTTCCCTTTCCGTGCGCGTAGGTACATAATGTATATACGAAGCTACACGTGCACAAAGAAAGCACCAATAATAAAACAGGATGAGACCGTGATTTTAGAGGAAATTACGGAAAGTAAAATGTGCGATTCTCATCTTCTCTGAATTTCATAAAAAGAAGAAATCTTGCCTACAACAAGAAAAGAGGAATCGTAAAAAAGGAGAAAGAGAGCAATTTTTGCTATCACCATCTCTGTATTTGGGGACAGTGTTAATGCAAATTTACTGTAATTGACTAGAGGGGAGAGAAAAAACTAGTAATTTTATTGTGCGACTTACGTGCAGGAGCAGGGACTCCACTGGAATTCCCTTGAGGAGTTACGGGCATCAACGCCTGTCTTATAGCAGTTTCCCAACTTTTTGCCAAATGGCTCCCAATTCCCGTCTCTTGAGGTGGCATTGTGATCTTCGTATGGTCTTTCTGGCCGAATAAGGGATCCTCACCAACAAAATAGTCTAAATTTGCTGTGCGGATCTCGAAACAATGCATGACGTCTGGGGATAAAAGGAAAACATAAAATTTCAAATGTAATAATGCTAAAAGCAGGGAAACGATCTTAGAAGGAAAAGGGCAGGGACAGTGGCAGTAGTCTCCTCGTTTTAAGGAGTAAAGGGAACTGCGGGAAGCATGAAAATTGGATGGTTTCATGATACCCTGTGTACCTACCCTTCTTAGATAAGGTTCCACTCATGTCGTAAGGCACGTGGTATAAACAGAGACGTAAAACATGGCTTGATGAAGGTTGAATTTCAAGAAGGAAATAGGATTTCAAGGAGAAAATTAAATGAGCTACGAGTAAAAACGACTTTAAGAGGAGAAATAACGCCGGGGGTCTCCTTTGTCTCAAACAGTTTTAAGCAGTGAGTTTCTTTGAAGCGCCTGATTTTTTTGAAGAACATACATAGTTCAATGCTTTCACTAGCAATACTAGCATCTCTAAACCCTATGTTTGTCTAAACTATGTTTTCCACGAAAATCATTTGAAGACGAAAATATAATGTGACACGGTAATTACACCTGCCGTTCTTTCCAAACTACCTATTACGTCTTCCGCGAAAAAAAAACAAAATGAACATTATTGTGTCCTGAAAATCATTGGAAATAACATAAAAAGGCTAAGAATTACTCGAAACGTTTACAACAGAGATAACTGGATAGATAGACAAGATAGCGTTTTGTAAAATGAGATTGTTCATTAAATCTACAGTCGTTTGGGTACGAAAAAATCAGCCGCGTGAAAAAAGGTTAAACCCTATATAGCTGTTGCTATCTTTAATACACTCGTTTAGAGAGAGAGAATGGGAAAGTATGAAAAGGAGCAAAAGGGGATTCAGGGACAACGAAAAGGCTTCCTATGTTGTTTATGGAAAGAATTTTTTCGATTCAGCTTTCACAAGCATCAATCAAGTACTATATACTCACCTCCTTGAGGAGCTTTTGCGGTTTCCACCGCCAGGATCTCGGATAATGGTATTTCCTTATAGTACTTTGAGCCAGAGTCGTTCTGGAACAGTGTTAATGCCTTCGTGTCTAATCTCCAAAAATGTCGTTTCCTCTGAGAGACATGAAAAAAAGAAATCCGAAATTTCATTAGCGCATAAAAACTTTTTTTATTTATTGTACATCAAGGCAAGAAAAAGTTTCGTCCTTGCCATTAATGTACATTGTTTAGTGGATCTCATACATACAGCAAAACTGCAGAAAGAATTATTGTGTTTGTTTCAGGGTGAATGACGACGGGAGTGTCGTTTATGTCTAAGAAAAATTGCGGTTTCGCAATCACAATCACAACAGAAATAAGAATTCAGCTTTGAAGAAATGCCTTCAAAAACGTTGTTGTAGATTGCAAAAGTAATGCGAAGAATCGTTTCATATAATTTGATTAAGGCTCATATTATATATGCTTTATAACATCAAGCTCTCTAACGTGAGCCTAAACATATTACGTAATTTAACCTTCAAACGACAAATGCATAACGAAATTAAGGTGATATGTAGGCAGGAGGGATATACGTACATGCTTCCGGAATTTAAAATGTAATTTAATTCCTTCAAAATACTGACGGAAACAGAAACATAACACTCAACAACAGCTCCCGCGCTGAAACAAACGCTGCACCTTGTTAAAAGTCTAGGTAAAGTAAAAGTAGATAAGTTTAAAGAATGCATTAACTCACCGAGGAATCCTTGTTGGTAAAGTGCACCATCCAACCCTCCTTCAACACTTGTGATCCACGCCTCTTCGTATGTTTCACAGACTGAACGATCCTCATTAATGGGATATTGTTGCTTTGAGTAGGACTACGATATCGGAATTGAAACAAGAACACCAAACAAACGTAATTAGATTAGATCATGGTACACCAAAAAATTAATGGATGGTGATGTTATATATTATGTCCTAACATCTAACAGTATCTACATAAAATGCACTCGCTACAGATAATCTAAAAAAACACTATACTCGATGCACTTTTCCTTTCATTCCTTTGTCAATCCTCCGACTGAAAACGCAAGCAGTAGTGGTGGTACTTAAATATGTACATACATGATGTAACTTATTAATTACGCAACAGGTGACAATGAAGTGAGGGTCAAAGTGGTAATGAGATTCCAATAAAAAATGCATACCACGAATGAAACAAAGGAACTTTTAAACAAGAACTCAAACAATCAGCGAGTGTGTATTTGCTTTCCGAGAAATATTATTGCGCTGAGCATACACATACTATTTTCACTAGGGATGCATGAATATTTTTGCATTTGCAATACTTAGCAAAGCAAGTATTCGTATTGAAGAAGATACACCATATCACGCGTCCTTTAAAAAATACGCTATGATGACACATCCACTAAAAATGACAGACCTCGATCATTGATTGCATAGTAAAATTTCATACTCCAGGTCCAGGAATACTTTATGATCAAACCAACTGAACAAATTCTTTCCTCGAAGTTTTATCATGAAATTTATACGCGTAAATGATTTTGAAGCTTTTACCATTTAAAATTTATTGAAAACATCAACCCCCACAGCGCAATCACTTTTTCATTAATCACCTCTACCTCAAAATCATTCGAATTTTTTAAAGCACATCACATTCCAAATTGAAAACTCATTAATTTACATTGTAGATCTTCAATTAAATATTTTTATGCAATTTTAGCTTTAGCTCAGATATTACACAACACAATTTTCTCTTCAATAAATCAATGAACTTACCAAAATAATTGCGCGAAACACAAGATATTTTTTCCTAAAGTTTTCACTTCCCAATCTTCATCATCCAATAAATATTCCTTCGATCAATTCAACAATAAAGTA
>JAHZNI010001612.1:0-12016 GCA_027744415.1 Seira ritae | reverse complement strand
TGACTTATTGCAACATCGGGTTTCTCAACTCCAGAATATGGCTGACTGTCTCCGCAACGTAAATACTCGTCCTCACGATTTTGTCAGGAAAATTGTTATGCTCAACCACGGGATTCTATTGTGCAATTTATTTTTGACGGGCTACGTTACCATTTAAAACTGACATGATATGAAAAAAGGATTTCAGTAGCTAATACTTATTAATGGCTCTTCTTTCTTAATTCTTGCTAAATGCGTTGAAATCTGATTTGGCATCAACCTGTGGCCATCAACTAAGTAACATGTGATTTAAACGTTTTTCCAAAATCTGCTGCTACCTTAATCAAAAGAACAATTTCTCCAGTATAGACGAATAAACAGATTTAGTTAATTACCGTGCCTCCAAAGTAATATCCGTGGAATGGAAAGGGAGAAATAACTTAAAGCTGTCTAATATTTTTCTTTTCTCCCTCGGTCAGCTTTCTCGCAAAGCATAACTCAATCGAATAAAGAATTAACCTTACGTTTTATTATCGTGTACACATAGAGCAACTGCCTCAAAAATTACTAAAACGTCACATTTTAATCAGTGAAAGCTGGTCTAGATTCGACAGTGTGTTGACCATCTCATGCAAATCTGCAATTAAAATTTATAACGTACGAGTTGCATTGCTTTTATATAAACAAAAACTGGACTAAGCATTTGTTTCCAAGCAGTAAAAATTCCGTGTTTTGAAGCTTGGGGATGTAAATTCTTGTCATTATTAGAACTTGGCATTTCGTTTTCAAGCATCAGAATATCACTCTTACGCGAAATGCGGTTTTCACTAACTGTAATTTGGGAATAAAAATGCAGAAATATGTCTACTCTCAACACGTTGCTCAACGTCAATGGTTAAAGTAAGTTACCCTGGCTAATTAAAATTTTTTGTTGAATCGCATTTCTGCCGACAACAAGAGAGATGAAGGTGAGGAGCTAAGTATTTAATGACTAAGTCAAGTGTCTACATTGTGGTAACTTAAGGTTTTACTAAACTGTCATTCTCCCAGATCCAATCAGGAAGGAACAATCCGTCAACGCAAGCACTAGTGGCACAATAGGTAGGGAAGACGGTAAATCTATCGCCATGAAAATTCAACATTGTAAAATACTGTGCAGACTTTTGAAATCGTTGGTTCAAGCTGAATTATTTCGTACTGCATGCGTATATTCATGCACTAACTTTAGAATTATTTCGTTTTTCTATCTGGAACATTTTATCTTCATTCGATGGATGTTTCAGCTTTCCCTCAGTTCCCATTCAGCCATGGAACGGAGCGGGTCCACGCTAAACCATGAAACCTAAATCCGGTCCATGTGTCTTTCTAGGAACTCCGGATGAGATGACACACAATGTATTGGAGTAATACGTTTTCGTTTATTTTATTTGTAAAGTATTTTAATTTTATTTGGCATGTATTATTCGTGTTCTCTTAGTATAGTTCATTTCCTTCAATATTATTCAAATGAGAGCCACCAAGATAATGTTTTATTATTATGCGTTCTCATTAAGTGTCACTTTCATATAGATTTAAAAATTACAAGGGGTAAAATGCGACTACATTTTAACTTCAAAGACAAAGCAAACGCAGCTTCACGTACTCCTCCATTTCTTATTTTTCTTATGCATCCAATCCCAATTAGTCCACACAATACATATGGGTACTACGGGTAGTATCCTAGAGTTTCCTTCCTCTTTCAATCGCGAGGAGGTGATAATCAGTGTTCGCTCTTCATCCATTTCTTTGTAAAATGTAATTATTTCTGGCTATTCAAGTTCGTGTTTTAGATTAGTCAAGGTGAATACGTTCAGATTAATTTTTTGAAGCTTTCTCCGAAGGATGCCAACTTTCAGAGATTGATTTTGTCCGGACAATATTCGTTATTTCCCAGAGCGTGGAAAATAATGGAATGTATAGGAAACAATTAGAAGAAAATGTGCGCAATAATTGGTAATAATGGACGATATTCCTTGTATTTAAAAGAATGTCCTTTACTCTAAGACTAAGCTTGTTTGCATGTTGCATTGATGTACTATGTATATCATTGTCCGTTATTTCAATTTTGATATTGCCCATTATTATTGTCCGGACAAAATTATATTGTCCACCCCTTGGTTATCACCTAGCGTTGAGCTTCCTTACTTTCGAATCATCTCGTGGTTAATTGTTCCGAGTCTATGTCAGTACAACTACCTACGCATCAATTACCCTAAGTAATAGTCCATTACCAGCTTTCTCCGCATTTGCATAAGCCAACATACAGTCTTCTCAGCTTCCCTTCGTCCGTCGCATTACCACCTCTAAACTGTACTTAAGCACACATGTAAGATGACAACGCCTGTCGAGAGAAAGCAGGGAAAAGCTGAGGACGGGAAAGGACAGCTATCCATGAGCTGTGGAGGTGCAATCCGTTGGCTTTGGTTTTGCAAAACCTACTTTAATTTCGCCAGTAATATTTCACAGCTTCCATCGAAAGGTGTATGTTTCACCCGCTCTTTACAAATTAAATAGGACCTTTCTCCGATTCAACTTCCGAAATGAATCCCTTCTCTTTATTTACCAACTTGAAGAAAGAGGTTCCTATTCAGAAAGTGTGCGATGTCACTTTTCTTGTTGGAGCAAACCGAGAGCCTATTACGGCAGTGAAAAGTAGTTTGGCGAAGAAAAGCAGGTAAATTTCTTATTTTGTGGCTCTGAATTTTCTCTGAACTTCCCATGTGCGTTCTGTTTTAAAGTGAGTGATTGTTCGTTTTTGTGTCTGAACTAATTATTACTTTAAAAATTTAAAACTAGGGTGTTCTTCAAGATGTTCCTTCGCCGGTCAATTTGCAAATTCCTAAAGAAATCTGTAGGAAATCAAAGAAAGCCAGTACAAGTAGAAAGTGGGCCATCAGAACTACCTGTAAATCATGTAAGTCATCAATATTTAATTGCTGTTTTAATGAAAAAGAATAATAAAATCAAAATTCGTTAATACATTCAGGATAGTTACATTATTACAAGTACAAACGCAGTGAATACAGAGCTTCCTTGTGAATTATTTTTCCAGCATAAAAGATATAGATCTGCTTTTTGGAAATTATGTAACTAGATTCAATGGACAGACCTAATGGGAATTTTCAAAATCTTTTTACTCGTGTTGGTTGGGTAAAACTTTCACCACCTTAGTAGTGCATATACACACGAAACGCAATCTTCGCCGTTGTATCCAACCATTTTAAACTTATTTTACTTGTCAGCTCATTTTATTTTTACATTATGACCAAGCATTTAAAAATACAAAAGCATTGCTGTCCCTAGAGCTTTGTTTTTCGATGGTCGATATAAGTAAATACTTTATACATACATGATTTGCAAAAAGAGGAAGTTACTTCCTACTTAGCTGTTTAATTTGATTTTCTCAACCAATAATTTCAAGCACCCGAAGCCAAGGCTTGAGTTCCCCATTTACACCTCCACCTTTCCTAGTCGAGACAACTGAATTGCTTTCCTTCCTTACCTAGCATATTATTCAGAATTTTTTGGGACCTTTGACTTTTCGCTTGACATTTTTCTATCCAAATCATTTCTATTCTATCCTTTGTCCATTTTTTGGCAAAGTAAAAGCATTTTATTTTATGTTCGGTTGGTCTTGTGTATCGTTTTGGGGAATTCTGAGAAAACGTTGTTCACATGAATTTTTTCACAAATTAAATGGAAAATAATTAACTGGGGTTTGTGATCTACAAACTAACATCTTATTAAAATCCATTTTATTCGGTTTACCTAGGATCATGATGTCATTGTCATCGAGGATGTGGAACCAGAAGTTTTTCGTGAGCTCATTGCGTACATTCACAATGAAAAAGTCAACATCAACCGAAATACCTTACATGGTAAAAACATTGGCGTTGATTCTGGAGAAACTTAAGGATTATTCAAGGGCGTCGCCTCAAAAATTTTCCGGGGGACAGTTATTTCTATTTACTAATTTGCAAACTCTTTCGCCTAACATTTAAATAGAATTACAATTTAAATTTAACATTTTGCCCCCCTCCCCCCAGGACCAGAAAGAAATGACGCCCCTGGAATTATTCTAACCCATAAATTCTACATTTTTTAATACCCATAGAAAATCACGCAATCCTTTCACTTTCCCCTAACAATGCATAGTAGTCCGGCCACCCTTGTAGATTAAAATGCAAAAAATTAAAACTAGTTATAGTCTGGTCAAAACATCCGTATTATTTCCAGGATTGACTGATGCTGCAGACTACTATAGGCTGAAGGAACTTCGCAGGGCCTGCACTTCATATGCTTGGGACATCTTTCTGGAGGATATAACCAACACATATCGGGTGTCACCGGATTATCACGCACTGAAGGAAATTACCTGGCAACAGGTAAGCATTTTTGTAAATTTCAGTCCTACGCAAAAAAAAATCTTACCACTGGACGGGGTACATATAAGATTCCGTGGTATTGTTTCGTCAGATTATTTCTACTTACAATGGTAACGGAGAAAGCTCACCGGATCACAATCAAGGGGATGAATTGGAATTGGAAGGCATGAATAAGTTCCAAGAAGATGAGCACAACCAGGAAAATGGAAGTAGGTTTTGCTGGCCGTTTGTGGCTGGAAATCCACCTTGCTGGGAGAAAGTCAAGCATTGTCTATTTAGAAGAGCAAAGCACTTTTACATCAAAATTGCATCAAAAGAGTAAACATGAGCGGGGGAGGATGGGCTTCATTTTTGCATGTTCATAAAAATGTTCGATGTTGTTGTTCAATTAGCAAATCAATGTGCTTTTTGCTTATGTAGACTTAGGCATATGAAAATTCAGAAACTAATCTATAATATGCTTAACTGCTTGTTAATGGCAATGGCATCTTAGAAAATATTCTTCATTTGTTAGGAAATTCAAAGATTTAAAAATTATGTGAGATAAGAGGAGAGTGGAATTGAAAAATGAGTTACACGGTTTGGGTTTGGATCGAGTACCTAAATAGATGATAGATGATACCTGGTACTTGTTACCTGTTGATGGAGAAAGGTATGAACTGGACTGTAAAGAAATTTGGAGTACTGACTTTATAAATATAATCTATCTACATCAAATGTTGACGATAAGTATAAATCAGCATATAAATATTTTGGTGTGATGATTTAAAAATTCTAATTAAAATTACATTTAATGCACTATAGGTATTAGTCATGCCAAGTAAATTAATTTAAGATGACTGTGAGGCCGAATATTTACTGAACTTGCAAATGCTTAAATATTCCTGAAAAAATGTGAGGCTGCATGAAATCATAAGACGCTTTTGAAAAGCAATCTTTTATTCAATGAAAATTGTTCCATGAGTTACTCTTTGCAATAAATCAGACTTTTGTAGGAGATGTGGGCGGGTTTTGTGATGGGAACTGGTACATACAAGATGACGGTTTATTATATTACCTGGTAATCGAGAATAGGGTTGCTGATGTTTGGCTATTTAGTTCAAACAACCGGATGGTAGCTCTATTTTTTGCCTTCTACTTAAACAAAAATGGATACTTTGTTTTCTTTCGAACGAATGAAAAAAACTTGTCCTTTCAGTTCATGCTTCTGCTCTCATATCCATCCATAAAATTTCTCATGACAGCTCCATGTGGGGGCTATTCGTGCTTTCAAATACCGTTTCATGTTTAAACAGTTTCAAACAATTTAACGGCAGCCCTAATCAGGAAGGAATGGAAAAATAGAACTATTCATATTACACATGTTTCAATAAAATCTCAAAAGCGAATGAAGTCTTTACAAGGCTTCCTTTTCATCACGAGAGGAAAGCAAAGAGTTTCTGTGTTGGGAATGTAATGTAATAATGAGTTATTGGAGAAATGAATGGGAGAAAGCAGGGTAATAGTTATTGTGGGGATTCCGGGAAACTTTTGTTTTAGCGAAACATGAAGCAGAAAAAAATTCGTAGTGGTATAGTTTATTTCGATAATATCTTACCTGTCAACCTTGTAAACAACACTAATTTCAGCTTTGAGTTACCGACATACATACACGACACATAAATGCATAAGGTATGCATTGTGCATGAAAGTCATCTATAACATGACATAAGTAAAATTTTACATCAAGAATAATTGCTATATTTAGTTGATGAAGTTAAACAGGAGAATACATTTTGTTGGATTCCTTTTTAATCTGTTGTTTCCTGTGTCAGCCATTGTTTTGATTGTTGTTTTATTAGCATTAGTACATAACAATGAATAAAACAAAAGCCAAATTTCATTTTGTACAACTTTATTTGTTTATTTTTTATTAATGTTTTGAAATTGAAGATGAAATAATTATTAACTATAGGATTAAGTAAAGCTGAAAAACGACGAATTCTTCATTATGAATTATTTACACTGTGAATAGATTTCTTTCAAGTAGATTCTTTCAAGTATTTTTAGCAATATCAAAATTAAGCTAATAAAGCATTATAGTATTTTTTGATGATGTTATTGAATAAAAAAGGTTTCTTTTTTCTGCCTGTTACATTGAATAAATTGAGCGGTAATTTACAAGATCAAGATAAATAGCATTCAGCTATATTCTGTGAGAATTGATTTAAAATGCAATCATTGCAAAAACAGTTTGCCGAAAAACGTATGACGTTGATTCATTGATAAATTTCATTTACCCCATGATCAACATTTTCCTAAAGGAAAGCGTGAAAGGTGAAAGTAAAAATGCAGGTACTTGAAAGCGGAACACTTTTTTATGCGTGGACGATGCTTTCCCTGACTTCTTACCTCCAACCACTATTCAGCTTAGTCCAAAACAAAACTTAACTGCAATTCTTATATAAACTTTAGAAAGGTTGATGATGCGTTTTTAAAAATTGAAACGATGTCTTAGTCTTAGAGAACTTAATTATGTGTGTGTCTAGCATTCCTTTCTGTCATAAGTAATATCTGCTTAGCTGTCACGGATTTTTCTCTATCCTTGCGATAAAAATCGAATACGGATTTGAATATTCCGAGAGTATTCACTCCTTAACGCCTGACGACATTATTTTGTCCATGAAAGCAATAAATTTCCCTGCCTCGCCCGGGACAACTGTATGAGTAATATACAATCGAAGGAACCGATCGTATAGATTAATCATTTTAAATTATTCCAGATGGTTCCTAATCACCTTAAGAATTTATGAGCAGAGTATCAAGATTTAAAAAGCTGATGTGATAATGATGTCCCACTATTCGGGTTTTTTTGTATTTATAAAAGAGAAAGTGTGAAAAGAGACCCACTTAGACAATAGGTGGTGGAGTCTCTTTTAACAAATTTGTTTTAAGAGGTTGCATAGCCCGAGTTGATAAAAATACGAACGATATCTCTTTGATGTTCGATATTCGGTGTTCCCTGGCGTTATGTCTTGACAATACGGATAGTAAACGGTGAAAGCAACTTTCACTGTCTACTGTGTGATTGAGGCAAAGCTAATAAACGCATTACAAATTTGCGGGAGCATAAATGTGTTAGAGGGCGAGCTTATTTCATTTCATAAATCGTCTCTAGACTCATTTCGTATAGCAAATTCAGACACAAACTATTAGTGTTCTGGATATACAGAAAGTGGAAACACGGAGTACCGACGTTTCTATGGTCCCCATAGGTATGATGAACGGAAAAACAGCTAACATAGTAAAGAGATGAAGCTTGGTATAACAGTTTCCGGGTACTGACAAATAAAAGGTTGGCAGGGCTTTCACTTTTAAGGCTTTGCTTTTATTATGAAAAAAAATGACGAGTTATTTAGAGTTGGGGATGGAATATTACAAAAAGACAAGATGTATGAGAAGGCAAGGAAGGTTTTGGTAACTAGGAATCATTTGTCAGGCTGCAAAAAGTGTGAATTGAGGACATTTGATATTATTTCGACGTTGGCAAACATGTTGCCTATTTGGGCTGAAAAGGGAAAAGTCTGTTTAAGTCGGAAAAGGTCTTAATATTTTTGAATCCAATTTACTTAGTCAGTGTAAAATAAACAAGTGTGTATGCATAATAATAGCTGTTTTAAAGGCGGGCGTGTAAATTTTCCTAACGACGAGAGAAAACTACACTAGAACCATTCTTTTTAATACATTCTTACTTTTAAAATTCGGCACTGGAATATTTTATCACGTAAAGACATTGAAAAGTATTCATATTTTTGAATTGGGGAGAGTTTGGTAGGTCTTAGGAAATGGGATGTGATGAAAGGAAATAGAAATATAATGACATAGTTGCCAATAAATTGATAACTAAATTCCTTGAAAAACTTTCACTTTAAGGTTTCCTTTCATCATAAAAGGTAATAAAAGATAAAAATAAATGAATCGCGAACACGAGCGAGCGAGAGAATAAGAAGTCATGAAAAAATTCGGGAATATGATATTGTATTTTGAGGATAAAATAAGTTTTCTTGCAAACAGCAGCTTTCAGTAAAATATTTTGTGGCAATTAGATGAAGTATGTTTCTTTATACTTCTACGACCTCTGGACATTTCCACTGCCTTCGAGGTGCTTCAACGATCTGCGTTGATTCCAGATTCCTTAGAACAGGAGTTATGCGCGCAATATCTGAACATGATTCTCACCATATATTTCCATAGATCTATTTTTTCGTCATTATATTATGTAATAAGAAATATTTGCCTATTGATGGAGTATAAAGAAAACTAATTTTTGCTGAATTCCTTTTCAATTCGAAGCCTTACGAAGCTTTCGGCAGCAATTATCTGATGTATAGCTATAAAGTAGAAGTTCAAATTAATTTTTCCTTTTTCATTTTATAGTAGAAGTGACAATGTGAATGGAAACAAATGAAGGAAAACACTTATTACACATTATCATAACTTCGATGGAATTTACAGATCTAAATGCTTCAATACAAGTAGTATTCAGTAAAGAATATTTATATTAATGTTGCCATATATTCAGCTTTCACAAAGGAATATTGTGCAAAGGTAGAAATTAAATTGTAATTTGCTATTTGATTTATTTGAAAATAGAAAAGAAGCGTGGGAAGGGAAGTAGTTCATTAAATTGACTGAGTTGGGGATGCGGGGGATGATGATGATGGCAAGATGAACATAACACGAGCCTACTCAGTTGGCTTAATGACGGGAAAAGGCAAATGGACACATTTTTTTAACATTTAACGCTGTTTTTATATTTTTTGCTTTTGGCCAGATGAACATAACACGAGCCTACTCAGTTGGCTTAATGACGGGAAAAGGCAAATGGACACATTTTTTTAACATTTAACGCTGTTTTTATATTTTTTGCTTCAGGAAATGTGCAAATTTCAAGGTTTTTCATGAATGAACGAAATTCGATTAACTCACGAACTCCATCCTCATCGACATAATCAACTCACTGTTTGCTTCACACGTAAACCTAAAGGCTAAATAAAGCTGCAATAATACATGCCTTCGTAATACATTTCCTCATTTACATATTGAGTAAGCCATTGACATGTACTTTGACTTTCACGTGCCATTCTTTCTTCCGCATTAGTGTTCCTTAATCTATTCCAGACTTATGAGGTAGGCGTTAATCAATTTTTCCTATCGTCATAAGATTTGGTCTTACTAGAGCGGCAGTAAAGCGTTGTTTTAGCAAGAGAGATTACAATTTTCTCGGAAAACTCTCCGAAAATACGATTTATTTTTTTATCGTTATTTCTTCGTAATTTACTTTTATGGTGAAGACGAGGACCTGAGTCCTGAATATATAATCTTAATTAAATTAGACTATAATGTTGCGATTTTCGCGTCGTCGTCGTTGACGTGATCGAATTATTTTTAAACATTTGCACAGGCCACCTGTATTCATGCAATCGTCTGGAGCAGAAGCTGTTGTAAAATTCTCGTCTAATTCTTTTCCGGCAGTCATTGTTGCCTGGAGACGAGATTCATCAATCATTGTGTTTCTGTTTATATCTCTGAAGATTACTATTCCGCGCCCCTACTAAACTGTTGTATACTGATTTTTGATGAAATTCCTACTATCATATTTCCAGAAATATCAAGCATCAGGCTTCGATTCCAGGGAAAGTCGCTACATTGCCAGATTATAATTCATTTAAAGGTTTCCACGGCTCCAAGTAAAATGTGAAATGCGGTAATACGAGGCAGACAAGTGAATTGTATGGAAGAGAACGCTTTTAGGTGAATGGCCAATTCGATGGACGGCGAATCCCACGAATACGAAATTTCTAAATTTGAGAAGATACGCAAGATCAAGACAACACAAGCAGAAACTTGATCATACATCTTCATGGAAATGAAAATAAATAGGCAGTATTTGCGCAGGGGTTGCGCAAAATAAGTTTACTTTAGCGCCATGATAGGAATGGGTAAGTTATATGGATGGAAGCAAAGGTAAAGGAAATCCGTAAGCTTACATAATACATCTATCTGTAAAAAATACTCAAATGATGCTAACTTGCCTATCATCACTCAAGTGAAAAGTTAATGTATTTAGCAGATTTTTATTTTCCACTTTTGTCTACTCCTGAATTTACTTTCTATGAATGAAAGAAGGGTGGTAAATTGGATTAACTTTACAGAATAAATGCTTCTACTTAATTGATTCCGAAAGCAAATGTATGTCTCCATCAAAACGTAATCACAGAAACCGATGTATAAAGTACGTACATATGTGTTGTAGATGCTGCATATGAAATACTTGGGATTTTCAACATAAAACATAACATAATAAGTTCATAACACGTGCACTGTAACTACAGAGCTAATAAAATTACGAATTAAGAAAACTCGAATTTGAGAGAAGCGTGAACATTAGGTCCCAAATTCGAATTTTGTACCCCGCTTAGGTGCAGGATCGTAAATGAAGGGCACAAAATCACCGAACCCCTGAGAATTTTGCACTGGGGCAAAGACAGAACAACGCTATGAAATAAACGCTTCGTTTTTTTAAAGCATATGATGTAAACTTTGTAACACTTGTTGCAAAGCCACCACTTTTATTTCACCCTATTGGAACGCACTACATCGTTTCGGGGAAAGCAGTGAAAGAGAGAATAATACAAAAATGAGAAGAAGGCAACATTGACAAGAGCTGTCGTCCCAGAGCTTAGCTTCTGCGAAATCCACTTTGGTTTCCCAGTCTATTCTGGCTCGTTACATTGATCGGATGCCTAACGTCTACACAGCATGGATAATTCCAACGCACGTGAGCCACACATTTGCTTTCTTCCGCTGTGGGAAAGCATCCCCTTTTCGCGAATAAATTACCCATAGCAACGTACATCAGGAAGTTTGGTGGTGTAACTTTCCTCGTGTGAGAAAACAGGAGAGTTTCTATGAACAGAAAGCTAAATTCAAAGCAGATCTTTTAAAAGGTGTGAACTTATTTTGTCTGGTAACCTTTGTATCAAGAGAAGACATTACCTATTTGCGTTTTTCAGTCGAATTGAAATTATTTTTTTAGTCTAGACAATGCTCTGTTGACTGGGATGTTTCGGAAATATGTGGTTTCGTGTGCAAAATGGATCCGTGGAACTGTCGGTCGGTAAGTAAAATTTTAATTTAAATTTAACGAAAAGCTATGCATTATTCTCTACGGAATTTCATCCTCTTGAGGTGGTTTTTCCATTTCTTCTAATTTCGTAAGGGTTTCGCAAAGTTGGCATCAAAAGATAACATTAAGGTGGTCGTGCAAAGCTAATATCGACGACCAAGACAAGAAAAGGCGAGTATAATATTGTCATTGTCGAAGTATTATTTAATCAACCATTATTTCTAAATCAACCAAACAGCAGCTTTCCAATACACTTACCACAATAACAAGATAGGTTTCCAATATTGGATGTAAATTGGAGAGCTTTAGTTATCACTGATCAAATTAATTTATTTGTATGCATTTACGAAGTGAAAGTTTCAAAGCAGCTGCAATGTAGCATTTTAGAAACTAGAATCTATTTTTATGAAATTGTTTTTGGAGTCTAGCCCATCTAGTTTATACC